>LPNX010617570.1:22545-158125 GCA_001517045.1 Pseudotsuga menziesii | reverse complement strand
GGGGGGGGGGGTGAGCCTTTTGGGAGAAAAATGTGGGTATTACTACGTGGATGGAGGTTGGTATTGCGGCATGGATGTGTTAAAACAAGGAAGCTTGTACTGTTGTGTTGGGAAATAGGGAATTACTATGTGGATGGAGGCTGGTATTGTGGCATGGCTACGTTAAAAGAAAATAATCTTGTATTTATTACTGTGGAAATTGAACCCAGGTGTTAGAACAATTACACTCACAAAAATTCCCAATTACACATGCAAATTACACATAAAGGAGACTGAATATGGAGCATAATACTAATCTATATTGAAATAAGTGTATAATATCCAACCTTGTGAAGTCATAGGCTGCCACAATAAATAATTACATGATAGATTTGAATGCATTGGGATGCCATTCGAATTAGTCAAAAAAAGGCTTACTAAATCTAGGCAAATCCCCCATAGGTGCATAAAGTAGCTTCCAAATCTGTCTAGGAGCTCACAAATTGGAAAAATCAATTAGGAAAGATATTAGGCGATGGAAGGAAAACTCATACATGCTTTCATTAGGAGAAAAGAGTGGAGGATGATGGGGACAAAAAACAAGTTAACTTCACCTAGTCAAACTTTCTCAATTGCCTTAAAACTTAGTAAAAGTAGTCAATAAAGCAGAAAATATAGATATGCGCTAGGGAGGCCAGGAATAAAGTAGAAATGATTCCAAGAGGTTTCCCAAGCACTCCATGACTCATTTTTAGCAAGTTTGACCATCTTGGACATGTGGAGGATAACTTGCATAGAGTGGAATATGGAAACTAGGCAAATAAGACAAAAATGGAGATAATTAATGTCTAAGGTAGCTAACTATGGGTTGACTATTCTAACACCCCCCTTAATCCTGACTTATGAGTAAAGTATCATAAAATAATAGGGCCTAGAAACAAGCCTTAGTCACCCTTTACATACTCCATGTCCATTTAACCAAGGAAAGAGGCAAAAACCCAATGGGAAAAATCCTCCCATAAACATGGATAGTAAAACAAAATTTGAAAATGTTGTCATCAATCATGCTTCATAGCATGATCAGCAATCCCCAATAGTGATTTGAGATTATAGAATGTAGTTTCACAAAAAACTTTGGTGAATATGTCTGCTACTTGTTCTGAAGATGAACAAAAGAGTAGGTGAATGGTGCCATCATGCACAAGCTGTCTGATGTAGTGAATATGGATCTCAATGTATTTGGTCCTTTGTCTCTGAACTGGATCATTGCAGATTCGAATGGTACTCTGATTATCACAGTAGATAGTAGTTGAGTATTCTAATTCAAAACCACACTCACTAAGTAACCCCTGCAACCATAAGTATTGAGTTCTTGCATTTACAACTCCTTTATAGTTTGCTTCTGTAGATAAGAGTGAAATGGAACTCTGTTTCTTGCTTGACCAGCTGATTGGTCCTTTAGCAAGCATGAACACATATCCTGATGTTGAATTTTGATCTGTGTTGTTACCTGCCCAATCACTATCAGTAAACCCAATCAAATCAAGATCAGATTTAACTTTGTAGAAGATCCCATGAGTCCTTGTTCTCTGAACAAAGTTAAGGATCCTTTTGGCTGCTCTCCAATGGATCTCATGAGGCTGATCCATGAATCTTGAAGCCACACTTAATGCATAAGAGATATTGGCTCGAGTATGTGTAAGGTACAACAAACACCCAATCAGTTGCCTATACAGTGTATTATTTACCATAGGTAAAGAACCTGCTTCTTCAAGCTTAACTCCTAAAAGGAAGGGAGTCTTGCTTGGATTGCAATCTTTCATGTTGAACTTGTTCAGCAAATCCAAAGCATACTTGGAATGATGTACTTTTATTCCATGTTTGGTTTGAGCAATCTCAACACCCAAGAATTGGCTCAATAACCCCAAATCAATCATAGAAAATGCATGGTTCATGGCATCCTTCAAGTAGGCAATTTCATCCTTTGAGCTTCCTGTAATGAGAAGGTCATCCACATACAAAACAATAATCATCAAAGAACCATGAGTTAGCTTCAAATAAAAATTAGGATCAGACTTGCATCGAACAAAACTCAATGATAGCAAAAAGCCATCAATTTTGGCATACCAAGCCTTGGGGGCTTGCTTAAGCCCATACAATGATTTCTTTAGCCTTGACACAAGAGATGGATTAGTAACAAAGAATTGAGGCTACTACATGTAAATATCTTCAGTAAGATCTACATTCAGGAAAGTACACTTCACATCCAAGTGATGTACCTCCCACTGCTTTGAAGCTACAATGGCTAAGGCTAGCCTGATGGAGTCCATCTTTGCCACTGGTGCAAAGGTCTCATTCTAGTCTATTCCATGTACCTGTGAGTAGCCCTTGGCTACCAATATTGCCTTATATTTCAAAGGTGAACCATCAACAGAAAACTTAGATTTGAAAACCCACTTACATTGAACTAGCTTCCTCCCTGGGGGAAGATCAACGAGCTCTGAAGTGTTGTTCTTCTAAAGTGAGATGAATTCTTATTTCATGGCTGTTTGAAATATTGGATCATGTTCTACATATTCATATGTCTGTGGGTATGATTCAACCATCAGATATTATTTCTCTGCAAACAAAGGGTCTTTTAAACACAGGGCACTCTCAAACTGAGATCTAGTCCTCCTAGGATCACTAGGATTTCCGGCTAGTTCCCCAGCTGCATGAACGGTCTTTGTTGCCCATTTTGGTCTTGTAGGAATGTTAGGATATGCAATTAAATTATCATTATCAAACATATTAGAATCAGAAAACTCATTTACATCTTCACTTACATTCAGTGGTTCTAGTGGTGAAGAAGACTCTCCAAGTTCAACTGCTGCTAAAGGATCTCTTGGAACCGAACACTCCTTTCAATGAAGGATTTGTTTGTGCTCAAATTGATCATATCATACCATTTTAAATCTTAAGAGTACCCAACAAATAGACACTCTTGTTTTTGGGGCTGCAGATCCTTCCTCTTTTCTATTGGAATTCTAGCCCAAGCCCTTGAGCCAAAAATCCTGAAATGGGTCACATCTGGCTTGTTTCCACTCCATGCTTCAAAAGGAGTCATACCATCAAGATATTTATGAGGCACCATATTCTGAATATAAGATGCACATTTTATAGCTTCGGCCCAAAACTTTGGTGGCAAAGTCTTAGACTCCATCATGCAGGTTGCCATCTCTTTCAGTGATCTGTTCTTCCTCTCAACAACACCATTTTGCTGTGGTGTGTATGGGATAGAATGTTGAATTTGAATACCTACATATGCACAATATTAAATTAACTCAGATTTGACATACTCACAACTATTGTCAGATCTGAGGACCTTGAGTTTCCTCCCAGACTAGTTTTCAACCAAATCCTTAAAGACTTTGAAGAGGCCAAAAAGTTCATACTTTTGTTTCAGGAAGTAAAACCAGCGGTACCTGGAAAAGTCATATATGAATGTCAATGCATATTTGGATTGACTCATTGACATATGAGGAAATGGGCCAGCAACATCACAGTGGATCAACTCAAGATTTGTAGAGGTTCTCTCATGACTAGCTTTCTCAAATTTATGCTCTGGGTGTTTTCCTAAGATGCAACCTTGACAGACTCCTTTGGAAAACTTAATATTCGGTAACCCTATGACGATTTCATTTTCACTAAGATTAGAAATATACTTATAGTTAACATGGCCAAATATTTCATGCCAAAGCTTGCTTGCCTCATTAGCATGAATCAGAAGAGCAGAGGGGTTTGAGTAGGGTAGGAAATGTGAGAACATGTATACCTTCGAAGTGTGATTTGTAACTCCTTTTGCAATGAATTTACCACTTGAGATCTCTGTGATCTCAACTTCATCAAGGGAGAATATGACCTTCTTTGGAGACCCTGTGTGGGTCATCTAATACACTGATAAGAGGTTATAGGAAAGACCTGGAACATATAATACATTATTGAACTTACCATGGTCAAGATCAATCCTCCCTTTGCCCAAAATTTTAGTGAGAGATTCATCTCCCAGTACTATTGGTGGACCTTTCACCATGTCAAGTGAGGTGAATGCCTCCTGGGTCAAAACCATATGTCTTGAAGCTCCAGAATCAATGGTGAAACTAGGTGAGTTTGATGTGCTAGCAACCAATGCATGAACTCTCTCTCTCTCTTCTAAATTTGATCCTCCTTCCCTCTTCTTTGAGCTATCAGGAAGGGAGATGCCATTATTCTCTAGGATTTGGGTCAACATCTCAATTTGATTCTTCATGCAAGAGCTTTCAGGATGATTTCCCTTACTGCAGTATGCACACTTGCTCATTTCTCCTTTGTTCTTCTTCTTCTGGGGGTTCTTCTTGGAACCTTGGGGCTCCTCTGGAGCCTTCTTCTTGTCTCTCTTTTGCTCAGGTGGCTTATTATCTTTATTCTTGCCTTTTGAATCCACCCTCGAGTCTCCAGCAACCAGATCTTGGTCTTTGGAAGGTTTGATTGTGCCCATCATCACCAATTTATCTTGTTCTTGTGTGAGAGATTCCAGGAACTCTGCAAGTGTAGTCATCTTCCAGGCTCGAGCTGTCAACCTGGTGGCATGGAAGGTAGAAACAAACATTGAATAATCAAGGCCAAGCTTGGAGAGTATGGAAAAAACTAGTTGCTCCTCCTTCTTTTCGATTCCACACTGTTTTAGCTACAAAACAAGGGTTTTAAACTTGGAAAAATAGAGTTGCAGGGATTCGAAGCTGCTGGGACTCAAAGAGATCAATTCATTCTTGATTTGATGTCCTCTCATCTCATATATTTTACCAAAAATCTCAACAAGATTCTCCCACACTTCATTTGGTGATGTCAATCCATCAAGATGGAAAAGGAGGTCTCTGGATATGCTCAGACAGAGGAGACCATAGGGCCTCATCCCTCCTGTTGTGCTTTTTAATTTTCTCTGCAGCTGCATTGGGCTCTGCTTCTATTGCCATAGTCACTCTATATAGGCATTTCACTCTCAACAGTATCTCCATCTCCGCTTTCCATTCAAAGAAATTAAATGGAGTCAAGATGCTCTTCTGAGATTGATCCATAGCTTAGAAATTGTCCCTTCAATTAGCAGAATGCTCCCAGTCAATGATGTTGAACCTGCAATAACAAATTGGAAGGAGATAAATTGATCTACAAAGGATCTAATACCATGTGGAAATTGAACCCAGGTGTTAGAACAATTACACTCACAAAAACTGCCAATTACACATGCAAATTACACACAAAGGAGACTGAATATGGAGCAGAACACTAATTTGTATTGAAATAAGTGTACAATATCCAACCTTGTGAAGTCATAGGCTACCATAATAAATAATTACATGAGATATTCGAATGCATTGGGATTCCATTCGAATTAGTCAAAAGAAGGCTTACTAAATCTAATCAAATCCCCCATAGGTGCATAAAGTAGCTTCCAAATCTGTCTAGGAGCTCACAAATTGACAAAATCAATTAGGAAAGCTAATAGGTGATGGAAGGAAAACTCATACAGGCTTTTATTAGGAGAAAAGAGTGGAGGATGATGGGGACAAAAAACAAGTTAACTTCACCTAGTCAAACTTTCCCAATTGCCTTAAAGCTCAGTAAAAGCAGGCAATAAAGAAGAAAAAGTAAATATGCACTAGGGAGGCCAGGAATAAAGAAAAAATGATTCCAAAAGGTTTCCCAAGTGCTCCATGACTCAGTTTTAGCAATTTTGACCATCTAGGACATGTGGAGGACAACTTGCATAGAGTGGAATATGGAAACTAGGCAAATAAGACAAAAATGCAGATAATTAATGTCTAAGGTAGATAACTATGGGTTGATTATTCTAAGAATTACATTAGGCAGGAGGGTGTTGCTGCGTTGATGGAGGTTGTTACTGCTGCATGGATCCATTAAAAAAAGAAAGGCTTGTGTTGATGTGTGGATGTCGGGCATGTGATGTACAAATAGGCACGGGGACTTCACTTAGTGAACCTCTCACATAGCACGTGCGATCGTGGGATATTAAAGAATACCCTTAATTTCGAGAGATATTGACCCAAACTCTTTTTGTTGAAACCCCCTCCCAATACTTAAAACCTCCTCCCCACCCCTTTTTATACCTCAATCCTTATAAACCACCCTATCCACCCCCACCTTAAACCCCTCATCCCCCCAATACCTACAATATATTGGTTCAATTTTTGATAATTTTAAAACCCACAATATGAACTAACATGATAGGATATTGGTAAACAAGTGAAGCCCCCATGCAAATAGGTAGGAACATGTATATATTTTGGGGGAAATGAATACCTAAAAAAAGAAATGTCTGCATTTTATTCCAGCAATAGAGACAGAATTATAAATCTGAATGCGTGTGTTGCTCTGTGATTGGCATGGAGGAGTTTGATTTCTAAAACTTGAACTATTTGTCTACGTTTTGATTATAGTTATCGGGTTTTGAATGGAACTGTATTATATTGATACAATATGTATGAGATCTAGATCTAACTCTGAGGTATGTTCATGATTAATCTCTGTTAAATCAAATGAACCATTTTTCTTTCCTTTATGCGTCTCCTTTGTATTTTTTGGGAATCAGATTGGTAATATCTGAGATCGTATACCAGGAATGTGTCTTGAATTCATAACCTCTGCTTAATGACAACATTTTTGCTCAATAGATCCCTTTCATTGATACCATCGTTTGAACACGATTTGGTTAGATCCATCTGTGGACATTCATGTTTGGGTGTGACATTTTCCTTCGTTGTAAATGTAGATTATAGATTTGAAAATCTGTATTTGGATAGGAAAGTTTTGGATCTGAATGCCTGAGATTGATTACTCGTGTTTGATGTGTTTTTTATGGTTTCTACATTTGGATCCAAATTTTGTTTACTAGAGTTTGGTTTTTAATTTATGTGTTATACCTACCATCTGCATATTTGGAACTCACTGTTGTATTATACATTCGTGCTTTAAAAGGGCTTGAGATGTATAGTTTCCTGCTTCCTCCATATATGAGATTTGTGTTTTTCTTCATATCTAAGTTTGTTTAAATGCATGTCTTTCTGAATAAGATTTGTGTTAATGAGCATATGCAAATACTTTCTTGTATTGAGATCTGGAGGGATGTGTTGAAATGCCTGCATTGTAATAAGATATGTGTTTATGTGTAATATGCATATGGTTGCTTGCATTTCAGATTTGGAGAGATGTGCATAAATGCCTGAGTTTTTGAACAAGATAGGTGTTGATTTTCCCTTGCATGGGTGATTATAACTAACTGGATCTTGTATCATATGCATGGGATCTTCTAAGACATAGAAACATGTGATGGTGGTGTTTATGTATTTGTCTAATCCATATAATCTCTCAACATGCTTGGTATTTCCACTTACATTGTGGTCCTAAGTTGGTATGCATGTTGTATATCTAGGGTTATTTGTATTTATTGGAAATATTATTTTATTATCAAAATATTTGATAAGTGTACATATTATAGGTGTATGGGTATAGATCCAGGAGACATATACTTCATTCCATAATTTTGACAAATAAGATCTCATAATAGATTTGCTTATATTAGCTGGATTTTAA
The DNA here is from genome assembly GCA_001517045.1 of Pseudotsuga menziesii. Classification (NCBI taxonomy): domain Eukaryota; kingdom Viridiplantae; phylum Streptophyta; class Pinopsida; order Pinales; family Pinaceae; genus Pseudotsuga; species Pseudotsuga menziesii. The sequence continues at coordinate 150,520 of LPNX010617570.1, read as the reverse complement.
TTTAGAAAGACTTTGATTGCATTTGAATTTTGGAATGAGTAGTTTCGGATGATGTATAAGTGTAATTATTGTGTATTGCATTTTGGTTGAGCTTCTGAGATGTTGAGTGTCAGATCAGTAGAGTGTGGAGCTAATCATAAACGTTTCCCTGTGGCGGTGTGATCTAGCCCATGGGATTCCAAATGGTGTAGTCCACATATTAAATAAACAAATTCGACTCTAAGTCTTATCATACCTACGAGGAAATGGATTAAGATAAGGTTGCATGATTCCAAGGGAGATTGACTTGGTAAAATGCTACCATTATTGCGTAAATGCTATCTTTTTTGTACCCGGTTAATTGCAAGCTATTGATTTTCTTATTTATTTTTATAACTGAGTGGTTGAACATTAGACCATGTTTAGGGAACTTGGGAAAGGTTCTAGATTTATTCCTTACCTTAGGGGATCCATCGCTCAGTTAGAGGGTGACTCTTAGTGGAATAACACATGGCAAATAGAGTCAATGGTTGGCAGGAAATTCGAAGTCAATTTTCCACTCGCTTTATTCGTTTTGGCTATTTTTCTTAAGTAAACATTTTATGCGTGTTTGGTTTCTTAAGTAAATGTTGAACGCGTCTTGCATCATTGTTTGACTAATTAAAATGTTGTGTTATGTTCCATGAACAAGTGGTGAGGTAGGTAATCATTGTAGTTTGATTCCTGTTTAATATGTTTTCCTTAAATAATAGTATAGATTATGATATTTCTCCTAATATTTTATGAGCTCCTATATTTAATGACAAGTTGTGATTGCAGAGAAAGTGTGGTAAGGGAAAAATAGAAATCAGCCTATGACAATAGTATGGTAGAGATGAATTATATGGCTTAGGCATATCTATATGTGTAATGTGACTTGTCGCACAAATAGATCATATTTATTCATTGAGATGTAATTATCTAACCATGTATTTTACTTGGAAACCAACTCAAAAAGGTTTATGTCTCTTCTTCCATCAATTTGCAAAGAAGAACAAGAGTCCTCATAAGATCCTTGTTACGAAATGCATTAACTATAACCAGAGAGTATTATTACTTAGGAGGATCTCATTCAAAGGGAACTCAGACCAATACATTGTATATGTCTTATTTGCAATTGTGGTATCCAATGTTGTTTAATGAAAAAGAATAGAAATACCATCCTTGAATGGCTTATGTTGATATTGTCTTTATTGAAGAACTGCTAGAATTGATTTCTACCTTCAACCTAATAACTGTTTGGATTTGCTTAAATTCGATTATGAATGTCTTCTAACTCGTTCAAAGAATCACACAGTTAGGAGAAGCCCCCTTTTAAGCCTATACATGACATGGACACATATGTCTAGTTTATGGGTATGTTACGTGTAACATCATTATCATCGCTCAACAATTTATAGTATCATTTCATCACTCAACAATTTACAGTATCATTTCATCACTCAAAAATTTACAACATTATTTTCATCACACAACGATTTATTAATTACCATAATGAACGCCAATACATTATCATTCACAACAGAAGCACTTCGTCATTAAGGTGCCATCAAAATCATTCCAGTGTGTAGACAAAGTCATTAGGGTAACCATGACTTTCCTTTATAAAGTAACAAATCAAATGACAAGGTTGCAGAACAATGTTACACAAAACAATACAGATAAAAATTAAACATTCTGACACAAGAAACAGGAAAGGCAACAATGTACGTGGTTCATCCAAAATCCAAGGGCTACATCCACAAAATGGTCACATCCTATGACATTTGTTTCATAAAAAAGGGGGTTATAATATGCAACAACATTGTTGCCAAGAATTCTTTCAGTTCCTCTCATAGACTGTATTCATCGAGAGTAAATCTAAACTATTCACTTTTGAGACCAAACCACGATATGAATTTATCAAATTCTACAAGTTTCATCGTGCTTCTTAACAAAATTTAGGCATCCAATCCTCCTTTACTTAACAATGATGGGTCATATAATTCACACTAAGATGATTACTAAAGTGGAAAGGAAACCTCGACACTAAACTCTATCGACCATTCAACAACTACCAGTCAGTTCGGATTTTATCTACCTTCCAAAACAAAATTGAATGTAATGTATTTAGTAATTACCCTACAAAAAAATAGGGAAACCAACAGTTCGGTTCCTACCATTAACAAATCATATAGGATAGGAAAACCCCAACCCAGGGGGATCACTTATTCCATTCCAACAACTATAAGGTACATTCTTCTAAACACCAGGGTTGCATCTAAAAAGTAGGGAATGTTCAATGTCCCGCCTATTCTTAAGTACCACACTAGATCCAACTATAAATCGTTGGGTTTAAAACTAAATGTAGGAATCATTTGAATCGAAATCATAGGTATCTAAAGGAATCCCATTCTCTGAACCATGCAAAATGTATAACTTCTATCCAAGTGTAACATTGGATCCCGAAACCCTATGCAGAAAACACTGAGGTCCAGCAACCATTTCAATGGCTTAGATATATTTAGCGACACTATCTTCATTCTAACTAAGTGCAATTGTAGGAATGCGGAATAGGATGGAGAACACAACAATACTTCAATGAATAACGAAAGGAACCCTGGATCTGCTCAATCATTTAATAATCAAAACACACTCAGGCATCTACGCTCTATTTCAAGGAAGGACCAAAAACAACCATGGGTCTCCTCGAACCATTTGTAACCCAAAATCACATTTGGAATACATATATATATAATATTCCATGAAGGCATGAGTATTCATCTCAGTAAAAAATATACTCTTAACTCAAGAAGGATGAAGACAACCATGAGGCTGCTGGACCCAATTCTTAACCCTAGATCACATTCTGCACATATACAAATATGTTTCATGAACACGTGGATATTTTGATAGTAAAAATATCCATGCTTTAATTTAAGAAGGATGATACAACCATGAGACTTCTTGACCCAATTCCTAACTCGAGATCACATTCCACACATATACAACTATGTTTCATGAACGCAAGGGTATTTTGACAGTAAAAATATCCACACTTTAATTTAAGAAGGACGAGATAGCCATGAGACTGCTCAACCCAATTCTTAACCCAAGATCACATTCCACACATATAAAAATGTGTTTCATGAACACATGGGTATGTTTACAGTAAAAATACCCATGCTTTAATTTAAGAAGGACGAGATAGCCATGAGACTGCTTGATCCAATTCTTAACCCGAAATAACAATCAGCACATGTACAGTTATATTTTGTGAATGCATGTGTATATTTTAGTGACAATATCCATATATCAAAGAGTATACCTCCATATCGTTGCATGTAGAGCTACCTTCCTCTCAAAATCACAAAGATGCATGCTCTCAACGTAGAGCTGCCTCCTTCCCCAAGTCGCAGAGGTGCAAGCTCTCAAACGTAGAGCTGCCTCCTTCTCCATATTGAAGAGGTGCAAGCTCTCAAATGTAGAGCCGCCTCTTTCTCCAAATCACAGAGGTACATGTTCTCAACATAGAGTTTCCTCCTCCCACAATCATAGATCCACATGCTCTAAACGTAGAGCTTCCTCCTCCGCAAATCGTAGAGGTGTATTCTCTCAAACGTAGAGCTACCTACCTCCCAAATTGTAGAGGTTCATCACCACAAAACGATAGCCGTTAGGTATAGTAAGTTTAATTTTCCCTTTTTCGCTATCAAGGAGCCAAGTGGATCCATTATCCCCAATTCCTGACATATTCCCTAACTTCCTCTTATCGTGGGAATAATTTCTTACCTTCCCTAATGTTATGGTAATAACCTCTGTGATTTCCTCCACAGTCGCATTCTTAATTTAATGTATTTTCTTAATTTAACGTATAAGTGAAAATACCCATATCCTAGGTTGGACTTAGACATCTTGTAATATCCCTCTTGTATGGCCTAAAGTATCTTGTAATTATGAATGTTGTTTTTCTGGTGAGGAGCTCAAGGCCAAGGCCCCACTAGAAATACCTTGCAATTATATTGAGTAATTTCCCAAGTGGTAGACTTAAAGACATTGACACAACTAGGGATGGGAAACTAAAGTCCGCTACGGAAAAAATTGAATTGTTTGGGAGCCATAATATTTTCCCTTAGTACGCAACCCGAAAGAGGAAAGTGTAAGTGAAAAACCCTAGTCTCCTGCAAAAATTTGTTAGGTGAAAATTAATAACGCGAGGGGGATGACAAACGTATGTATGACAAGAACTAGGATGGTGGACGGAATTCCACTAAGGGATCAGAAAAAAGGTTAGAAAAAAAGAATTATAAATATATATACTTATTTATAATAATATGAGATATAACTATCAGTTCAGGAGTTATATCATGAGAATAAAAGAAAAGAAAAATTATAAATATATGTGCTCATAATTTATATAACTATCCATTTATTAAAGAAAATGATAGATCAAGTCTTTATAAAAACACAAGTATTACTATTATATGAAGTCTATCTATAAGGAAAGTGATAGATTTAAGTCTTTATAAAATACATAGATTATTATGATATAAAGAATATCATAAGGAAAAATAAATGGATTATTATTATATAAGATTAAACCACGACTTAAACCTTTTATATTTTAATCCTTCTCAACTAAAAGCATGAATTTTTAATTACATCCTCTATTTTTCTCATGCTTTAATATTGGCTTGACAGAAGGAAAGGTTTAGCTTGAATAAAGGGAATAAATCATCCCTGAACCTTGACAGCCATGACCAGTGTTTGCGACAGAAAGGGTCGCCATAATGAGGGGAATTGCTAGCATGAAAATCTGCCCGACAATTGCAACGGAAACCCTATGTTTAGAAATTATGGCCGAGGTAAGTAGAAGAGCGTGGCATTATCATAATAAATGAGTGATATATATATAGGAGGAGAGGGGGCATTTGATAGGACACCTTGACATGATGGAGGGGAAGTTGGAAGAACGCCTCCTTGAGATCTGAGCGAAACAGAGCCTTCATGCAACAAGAAAATGAAAAATAGAGGCAAATAACTGTACTAGGGTTTGATTCCATAACACTAAGCCGAATCACAGATCCAAGGATTCCCGCAAGGTTCATGGGCTATACGTGTGCTTATTGTTGTCATAGTTCTTATTATTGTGATCCTCAGAAGCAATTATCCTTTCAATGACAAAGGTTCGAATCTCGCCCACTGTGTGGATATACTGTCCTATATTTTGTGTTTTTATTCATGAATTTGTGTATCTTAGGTTATAAGCAATGTTTTCCGGTTGTTTGGATGCGTTGGGTGTTGGAAAGCTTGCATTCCCTCTAAAAATACTACGTAATCCCATGCGACTTTATTTCTTGCATTGATCCTGTAATCAGATATATAGGTGGAGAAGGGTTCTTACAACATGGATCATCTATCCCATTTTCTCAATGGACACTCTCCTAGCATGATTTTTAGATGAGACATGCATAGAGTAAGGGAATGGAGTCAGGAGATCATGTCGTAAACCCATCCCTTCTAGATAAATGTGCTTTAGTTTTTACTCGTTGTAGAATTGTGGTGTGTAAACCTATGTGTGGATGTGGTTGTTTTAAAATCGATATACAAACCAATAAGTCCATGTTTGAGGTTTGATAAGTGTATATTTTACCTCTCTACGTGTTAGAGTTAGTTAGATCCCTGAACAATTTAAATCTTATATGAATTGCCTCTATGCACTTCGAATATTTAGCTGCTATCTATTCAAAGTACCTCGTTGAATCGGGACTTATAGATCTATTCTATCTAGTCACAGGTGCGTTATGTAAGGTAAGGATCTGAGTCCTCTTTTTCCAACATTTTGCTCTGGAGTTGAAACTAGATCTTTTCTTTCCTAACAACGTTTCCCATTTCTCAGTCTATAAATTTATTCCCTAGCCTCGTTTTCATAAGCATAGATATGTTATTTGGATACGGTAATGACGGGAAATTTATGTATGTATGATATATGTGCATCATATATATAGATATATGTACATGCGTATGATCACCTCAAACCAATGGATTATACGGTTGATACCCCATGATCAATAGCTTGAAATATGAGATGATAGACTGAAATATAAGATGATGTGTGATGTTCTCTTATATTTTCCGAAGTTGGAACATATACGTGAAACAAAAACAAATAGTCATACATACATAAAATCATCCCAAATTTAATGTATCTTAATGGTATAAAAATAGATATAAGGTTAACTTCTATGAAGGTATTTCCCTAGGGTTGGGTAAAAATACTTTACTTTCGTACAAGGAGTGTGTTATATTTAAACCAATTCATAATACATCTATGGATTTAGCCTATGTATTTAAGATATTTATTAGTGTGTTAAAGCTATTAAAGGACACATTGAGGTTGTGTGATTGGGTGAACAAGTAAATCCACAACCCCTAGCCTTCGATAGGTTAGGAATGGCGTGATCATAAAAGAATGAAATGAGAGAGAAAGATTCTTACTCTTGGATTTAAAAGAACTTGGGTACAACGGTATTTCATAGTTATATTTCTTAAAATATTGGTTGTTATGTTTCTTAAAATATTGGTGGTTGATCCACCTCAGTTCAAGCTATTTTCTCAACGAAGAGTTCTAGTGGTGTGACTAAATAGTTCATAGGTACTCTCGGTGAGGGAGTCGATGAGAATATTAGAAGAAAGTATGGAAAAATGGATGTTGCATATTGTAACCTTTTTAACGAAATAAATGTCACAGGATGTGACCCATTTTGGTGGACGTAGCCCAAGGATTGGGTGAACAACTTACATTTATGTCTGTCTCATTTTCATGTGTCAGAATGTTTTATTTTCCTCACATTTTTTTGTGTACCTGTGATGCTGTTCTGCAACCTTGTTAATGGATTTTTCTACTGTAGAAGATAATCAAGAAAATTTATTATAACGATTTTTGGGTCCACACATAGTATTGTTTTAAATGCATTGATGATGAAAACGCTTGCAGTTTCCAACGAAACCACTAATAGATTGATGGTTGAATGTTTTTGTAAAGATATGCTTTCGGTATGAATGGAAGTGCATCTCATATGATTCAATACTTAGAAATAAACAATCAGTAGTCTGCCGAATCGATCACTTTGATGAAGAGAGATCCATATTGTTAGTCAAAGGTTAATGTAGAAAAAAAAATGTGGTTAAAAGAACATTGGAGTATGTATCAAATGACAAGTTAATTGCTACACCTAAGTATTTTTCCGTTGAGGGGGATTACTTAATCAAGTGATTACCAAAAGGCATAATAAGCATGTTTGGTTATGTTATCAACAACAATCTTAGTAAATTGGATGCAATTTGCATGTTTCGTTTTTCATATAGGAGGATGGATGTAAACTGTCAAATGATTGTTTTTATAATGCGTGTAGTTTTGACATCATCGAATTTGATTGGAAATGCTTCATTGAAATGCCATGTAAAATCTGCCACTAACATGATTGATTCATTTTGTAGTAACAACGAAACAAGAACTTTACCCCTTTTTCACACATAATGGCATTCTATTTTAAGAGGTATTTTATAGGTGGTATCCGACCGAGAGTTGAAACAATTGGTCCTAATTGGGCTCAAAACGCTCCTACATATTTCTTTTCGAAACTAATGATTGAGTTTTTCCTTGTGATAACAGGAATCAACAAGTTTACATTGTTCTATAGTACAGGTACCTTAAGATGTACCAAACAAAGATATTTATTGACCTTGTAGTTGTGCAAGGGACGGTGGAACATTTTCCCAATATCACAACGAAGATGGCCCATTACTTTGACAGTTCAATGTCAAGCCCAATGATTTAATTACATAGGTATCTAGTTATTTCCTTGATTACTTCCGAATTTGTTTACGAATGGGTAAGACGATTGCTTTGTCTCTATTTGATTCAAGCCAATAAATTTTAATGAAGTATAGAAGTCTCCTTAGACAAACTCATGGTCGATGAAGGTACTATAGCAATCTCTGTCATGAATAGTAATGTGGGATTTGAATTGCTGAAAGAAGTGACCTTTAGAACCTACTTTTCATAGCTGTATTGGCCGTTAATGACAAGATGTATGTTTAAAAAGATTCTTAGAATTCGATGTGGAAAGAATAATATTTTGTGATAGGTCACATTGTAAGACATGATGAATATTATAGAATTGAGAGGGTTACCCAATTACCAATGGAATACAGCAATACTGAATATCTAATGAGAATTGAGTATTGATTATAAGTCCTCTAGACCTAAGTTAGGATTCACTATTGGTAATAAATAAACATAAGTGGCTCAGGAGAGTGTACTCCAAAGTCCTAGAAGTATCATTGTGTGAGGAAATATGGTTATATATATGTAGATGTAAATATACATACACAACTTACTTGAACTCCTTGAGGATAGGAAGGTAGCTATTAAAAAAAGAACTAACTGTATTACCCTTTAAAACTCCCTAAAAGATTTGTCGCAAACTTTCATGTATAATAAAATGGTTTAAGCACAAAGGTAAGTAATGCTGAAGTGTTAGCTATGCTAAAGATATATTTTGTACTGTCGAGATTATACAAAATACAACTTGTATTAAATAAATGTTAGATATGTAAAATCTATCAATACTAACATTATGTAAAATACGAAAACACCTCTTTACATTTGGAATTTCATGTAAACCAGGAACAAATAATTGCACCGAATCGTATGGATACATCGTTACATGTTAGATGAACGGCTCTAATTGCATATAGGTGTTGGTAAGGGAATAATTTCGTTTAGGTGCATGACTAATTTTATCCAAAACAAATTTATTAAATGAACATTTAGATAAAAGGTACGAGGAAGTAATGGTTCCCAAGATTGGGTACATTAGTGTTGAACAAAACTCTTTCACCTATATGTATGCACATAACTAGCATACGACCTTGGGTCCTAAATGCATATGTCATAAGGAAGAATTATGTTTTGTTATCATCAATCTAGTCTCACTATCGTGAACTAATAAACCTAGGAAATGGTTAGTTGTTACACATAATAAGTGAAGGATGAGAGGAGTGAATGCCATTTGGGTTCTAAACCCGTGTGTAACAATAGATTCTCAGAGAGTGAATGTTAACTTCTTTATCAGAAGTTGTTGATTAACTTGTGAATGTTGAATACCATTAGCGTACTAAATAAATGGTAAGTAAAGGTAGGAATTGAATTTCAGAATTGTTAGGAAGAGAATTCAAGTTAGTTACATGGTTATAATGTATCCTTTGCATATAATTATTAGTATGCAAGAAATTGGGTTATGCTCATAAATACTATTGAGTTATTGATACATTTTCATGGGTATTATTTATATTTTTATACATTTTCATCAAAATGACAACATTTCTTATAGTATTTCTTCAAGAAAATGAAAAAGAAAACTAGACGGCTTGTGAACTTGGGCCGCAATACAGCTAAGGTAAATAGCACGATGTGTTGTGCCAAATGTTACTGGTCATACAGAAAGAGTACACCTATATAAAGGCTCCCATTTTGATGAACTAGAAAATTTGTAAGATATGACATAAGTAGTAAAATTATGGTAAGCAGTTTACTTTGTTTACTTTGGACTACTGATGTTATTGGAATTTCCATGTCCCTAGCATTGCCACACATGAATGTGGTGTAAAGTTGGAATATTCCTTCACTAGCAATTATCCAAATATAGACGATTAAGTATGTCTAAAAGAAACAATTATTGAAAATAATGAATTTTGTATAATATTATATACTAACATTGTAGGATATGCTAGGAACACTATCAGTCAAAGTTGACTGTTAGAAAAATATTCACTGCCATAAATAATGAGGTTAAGTATTGGTGTTGTTTTACTTATTATAATTGTCGAATCTCGAGATTTTATAACCAAGGATTAACTATGGATGATGTTGTTTACATACTGACATTCCAAGCTTCACCAATATTTTGACCATTGCTACAATCGACATACATTATGGTATATAAATCTGCCTGCGTATATAAGTTGCACTCAATTACTCAGAAATAAGTGAGTAATTTTTCTAGATGAATTACAAGGTTATATAACTCATGAATGATGATTAAAATCACTACAATTTATAAAAATTCTAATGATTAAATAATGGAATTTTACGTTATCGATGGATGCTTTGACTAACCATGTAGTTGACTCACGAATTGGGACAATGACAGTAAAGTCATGCTAAGCACCAAGGAGTGTACATCATGAATAGTCAAAGTTGAAATTTATACTAAATACAAACAAGGAAAAAAATTGAATGCTGCAGGAGCACCATGGTGTTAGGCAAGTGATTGCCGCGTTAGCACATTGGTGTTAGGCAAGCAATTGTCGTGTGAGCACATTGGTGTTACGCGTATGTTGTGGAAAAAATAACTAGGAAAAGCTAGACATCTGGAAGATAGGACGCTATCTTATGTCACTGAGGAGAAAACATTTAACTAGGGGTTAAAAGGGAGAGTAACCTTAGAAATTGTTGTAAGTCCACACGAGAATGGAAAAGAAAACTCAAGGAAGTTTGGAAAACATAATGAACGTAAAACGTGTCAAATTAGACTATTACTGTGTAATGTGAAGAAAGTATTCCCTCAGGTCGAGGACTATATATAACCATCCAAAGGTTGGAGATAAAAGCAACACCCAAAATATAGTAAATATGTTCTATTAATGAATCCATTGCATTATGAAAATTAATTGGGTATTATGATACTAATAAACATCTAGAAAGTGTTCCATAAATTGTAATTGAGGTGTTGCACAAGAATCCTTTGCTTATGTTTTAAGCTGAATTATAATTTATGACGTAGTTTACTAAATAAATTTTGGGAAGACCCGAATTGTGTTACAGGAAACTACAGGTCCTAAACAAATAGTGACTTGCGAGGTTGACGTAAAAGTCTACAGGATCATAACAGGAAATACAAGCAAACAAGGATGACTCAAGAAAAGAAGGAAAATTGTTTAAAGATAAGAATAGTGAAGAGGGTGTTATTTTTAAGGGGGAAAGGATGTAATATCCCTCTTGTATGCCCTAAAGTATCTTGTAATTATGAATGTTGTTTTTCTGGTGAGGAGACCAAGCCCAAGTCCCCACCAGAAAGACGTTGCAATTTTATTGAGTAATTTCCTAAGTGGTAGACTTAGGTGACTTAAATACATTGACACAAATAGCGACTTGCAAGGTTGAGGGAAAATTCTACAGGATCATAACAGGAAATACAAGCAAGCAAGGATGACTCAAGAAAAGAAGGAAAATTGTTTAAGGATAAGAACACTGAGGAGGGTGTTATTTTTAAGGGGGAAAGGATGTAATATCCCTCTTGTATGCCCTAAAGTATCTTGTAATTATGAATGTTGTTTTTCTGGTGAGGAGATCAAGGCCAAGCCCCCACCAAAAATACCTTGCAATTATATTGAGTAATTTCCTAAGTGGTAGACTTAGGTCACTTAAAGACATTGACACAACTAGGGATGGGAAACTAAAGTCCACTATGGAAAAAAGTGAATGGTTTGGAAGCCATAATATTTTCCCTTAGTACACAACCCAAAAGATGAAAGCGTAAGTGAAAAACCCTAGTCTCCTGCAAAAATTTGTTAGGAAAAAATTAATAACGCGAGGGGGCTGACAAACGTATGTGCAACAAGAACTAGGATGGTGGATGGAATTCCACTAAGGGATCGAAAAAAGGTTAGAAAAAAAATTATAAATATATATACTTAATTATAATAATATGAGATATAACTATCAGTTCAGGAGTTATATCATGAGAATAAAAGAAAAGAAAAAATATAAATATATGTGCTCATATATTTATATTAATAACTATCCATTTATTAAAGAAAAATATAGATTAAATCTTTATAAAAAGACAAGTATTACTATTATATGAAGTCTATCTATAAGGAAAGTGATAGATTTAAGTCTTTATAAAAGACATAGAGTATTATGATATAAATTATATCATAAGGAAAAAGAAATGGATTATTATTATATAAGATTAAGTCAAGACTTAAACCTTTTATATTTTAATCCTCCTCAAGAAAAGCATGAATTTTTAATTAGATCCTCTATTTTTAGAAACGGAAACCCTATGTTTAGAAATTTTGGCAAAGGTAAGTAGAAGAGCGTGGCCTTATCAAAATAAATGAGTGATTTCTATATCGGAGGAGAGGGGGCATTTTGTAATATCCCGCTTGTTGTAACCTGAATATTTTGTAATTGAAAAATTTACTGTAATTATTGTGGTGAGGAGCTCAAGGCCAAGGCCCCATTAGAAACAAGACCTGGAACTCATTATGAGCTAGTTACATGATGGATAAACTCATCCGAACCAAGATACCCTAGCTTGGTACTTAAATATGAGTAATCCTGGGTAGAGGGAGTTGCACTATCCTTAAAATAGACTTAGACAAGTTTAGGAGTTAAAATTGAAAGAGTTAAGACGAGGAGTAAAACGAACTAAGGAGCTGATTTCCAGGGGACTGTAGGTCATAGTCTCCTTAAATATAATCAAGTAGAAAGAAAGATAGCACCGAAAACATACCTCGACTAATATATATATATGTAAACTATAAAAGAAGGATATAGTTAATCTAGCCAAGAAAATGAGGGTTAAGAACAAGAGGTGGGTTGTTCCATAGAGAAGAACACCAAGCACTTTAGAAAATACAAGAAAATGTGACAATCAAAACAATCCCACAGTGACGATTGATGGATTTAAAGTCCTTTGGTAAAAATAGGGAATGAATAATTTTTAAGTCTAGAGGAAAACTAAATAATGGATTAAAGTATTTTATAAAGGACGTAAATAACTATTATCATAAAAAGAAGAAAAATGGATTGAAATATTATTAATATGTAACATGAGTTATTTTATAATTTAGCCTCTTAGGTATTTAGAGGTTGTGGAAACACAGATAAAGAATTAAATTCTTTCCACTAAAAACATAACCATGCAAATGGGTCAGATTATTTTCCACTTGCGCTTGTTTTTAGGCTTGACATAAGGAGGGATTCGGCTTGGAGGAAGGAATTAAATGGTTACTGAACTTGACAGTCATGGCCATTGCTTTAATGCTTAAATAGTCACCATAAATCATGGAAATGGTTAGCCTCCCTGTCAGTTGCAACGAAAGAAAATCAGGCTGAGGTAAGTGGAACTAGCTGAGGTAGGTGGAAGAGAGTGACCTATTATAATAAACATGTGATCTATATATGCAAGGAAGGGGGGAAGTGTTTGGGACAGGATATATATGAAGGCGAGAGGAATGGAGGTGGAATCCTTAGAGTAAGCTGCATTCTGTTTGTGGGCGAGGCCTTCCCTTAAGTCGACCTTGGTATTTTAGTGTCCGGATTTCCATGGGGACTTATGAAGGTGTATCCTCAGGTGTGTCACTTTTTTTGGATTTTTTTGTGTGTTTTGGTTATCTCCTCCATACTCTGTTACACGCATTTTTCCTTTCTTGGAGAACCATATGTAGCAATTGCGTTATATGTATTGGGAAATATTTTTGCTTATTATTTATGTTGCTTATCAAAGGGTGGAGCCCCATACCTATACAGAGGACATACATACATTCACTACGTTGAGATCATTAACTTAGGTTGATGTTGTGTTGCAATATGTTTGCACAATGAATGCTCTGTGTTCTCGCATGTTGAAATGACAAATACTATTTGTTGCATTTACATTTTGGGATCTATTTCTACAAGGGTTATATGTATGAAGTGTGAGATCTGATTTATTGCATTAGAAACCTCTGTTTTTCTTAAGTTTTGGACTTAGGTCTGTAAAGATCTGTCTCATGAGACTACAGTTTAAAAATCCTATTTTTTTTCGAGTCCATTATAAAGAATTTGAATTGTGTAGTATACTTGTGGTTGCCTTCACGCTTGTGGTTTCCTTCAGATCTGAGTTTGTGCATTGTTTCTCCAGATGTGAGAACATATAGTCTGCCTACGTTTTCCTTTTGGTCTGATATTGTTTAGGGTGACTGCATATCTGAAAAGAACCTGTAGAAGCATATAAGGTTCCAAGCACACCCAATCACCCAAGACTCAATAATTAAGGGATGTTTCCTTCCCAACCTCAAGACTCCTGTACCTTGAGATTCCTTGGGAACCCGTGAATTCGGAAAACATGATTTTATTTTTGAGTCATGAAATTGACAAATATGTTTATATAATTATGAATGTGCTTTAAGACATTAAATCATGTATGATTGATCAGGATGTAAGGATCGTGGTAGGATTGTTGTCTTCCTTAAAATTCATATATGTTTTCGTGTGGGTGTGATCTACCTAAAAACATGTGACTGCATGTTTTTTGCAGTATCCTTGTGGTTATCCCAGATGTCTGTGTTGAACCCTGAACCTGGATCTACAACTATACAAGGGGTCGATTTGAAATGGGTTGCTTGACCTAAATAGTTAATCCCTCTCCCTTTATTTTTAACAGAAAATAAACTTTGGTTTTTTCAAAACGCTAGGTCCCTTGCTATGAAGACTAAGGGATGGTATTGGAAGGAGTAACCTTCTTACCCCGATAAAAGTAGGGTTTTTTGAATTCGATTGTATGATATCCCTTTTGACTTTTGACATAGGGTTTGGGATGGTTATCCTATAATGCTAACAACAATCCACTCCACTAAGATTTTTTAGATCTTCCATTGATATTAAATAAGGCTCATGTTTATCCAGCCAAAGTAGTAAGGTAATTTAAACCAACATAAAGCTATGGAGTGTGATTTCTTATAGGGTTGTGATGAAAGGTAAATATGGTAATCAAGGTTTGAACTTCCTAGTTTATAATGTTCAATGTTTGGAAGGGAGAGGTTGTCTCCTTGCACTTTTACCAAGCCGTAGATATGATCATTTGGGTATGTTTTGTTTAAAAAACTTAAGTGAAGCATTTTAAGTTAGGAGGGTGGAATATTCAAATTTTGTTAGGAAGACCTTGTTAGTAGTGATAAATATCTTGTCATAGACCGATCTCTGTAGTGATTAGTCCAGAGATACCCTGAAGCAAAACTATGAGGAAAACAGAAGAAGAATGGCACAATGTTGTGCGCGTTGTAATATTTCAATGAAATAAATGTCACAGGATGTGACCGTTTGGTGGATTTAACCCATGGGATTTGGGTGAACCACATATATCTCCGTCTCTCTCTTGTCTACGCTTAAATGTTTTGGTGTCTCTCTTGTTTGGTGTATAAATGTTTTTCTTTTCCTTGTATTGTTGGTGTACTTAACTTATTGCACTATAACCTTATGAACTGATTAATTTGGACGGTAATAATCAAGGAAAGTATGGTTGCATCAATTACTTTCGTCTGCACACTAGAACACACGCAAAGACACCTTGAAGGTGAAATACTTGTGTACCACACATTTTAAGATATTAATGGAATGTATTGGATTTACTCATAATATCGATGGGATATTTTAAGATATGCTATGTAAGTACTATAATTGAGTATCTTTTTGATGAATACATTGTGGCTAAGATTAACTATGAGAATAGTGATTTTAAATTCCTTAAGAGACCCAGATGTTAGTTGATGTAAGTAACAGTGTGGCTAAAGGAAAATTTGAGCATGATATAAAACAGTAGATTAATTGCTACACCTAAGTATTCCGCCATTGAGGGGATTATGTAATCATGTGAATACTAGAAAGCATAATATACATGTTTAGTTATGTTATCAATATAAAACCTAGTAAGTTGCTTGTAAACTACATGTTTTGGTTTTGATGTGGAAGATGGATGTAAATTGTCAAACGATTGTTTTACAATGTGTGTAGTCGTGACATTATTAAATTTGATTGGACATGCGTCATTAGAATTCCATGTAAAAATATGACACTAACATGATTGAGTCATTTTGTAGTAACAGTGAAACCAAAAAATTTGTTACCCCTTTTGGACGCATAATGTATTAGAGGCATAAAGAGGTCTGTTGCATGTTTGATAAGACACCTTGACATGATGGAGGAGAAGTTGGAAGAACACCTCCTTGAGATCTGAGCGAAACAGTGCCTGCCTGTAACAAGAAAATGAAAAATAGAGGCAAATCACTGTACAAGGGTTTGATTCTGTAACACTGAACTTAATCACAGACCCAAGGATTCCCGCAGCATTCATGGGTTGTATTTTCTCTTATTCTTGTCATAGTTCTTATTATTGCGATCCTTGAAAGCAATTATCCTTTCAACGACAGAGGTTCGAATCTTGCCCAGCATGTGGATATATTGTCTTGTATTTTGTGTTTTTGTTTATGAATTTGTGTACCTTAGGTTATAAGATATGTTTGCTGGTTGTTTGGATGCGTTGGGTGTTGCCAAGTTTGCATGCCCTCTAAAAATATTGCGTAAGCCTGTGCGAATTTATTTCTTGCATTGATCTTGTAATGAGATTTATAGGCAAAGAAGGGTTCTTACACAGTGCTTCATCTAGCCCCTTTTCTCAATGGACACTCTCCTAGCCTGATTTTTAGATGAGACATGCATAAAGTAAGGGAATGGATTCGAGAGATTATGTCGTAAACCCGTCCCTTATGGATAAATGTTTTTAATGTTTTACTCGTTGTAGAATTGTGGTGTGTAAACCTATGTGTGGATGTGTTATGTTTTACAATCGATATACAAACCAATAAGTCCATGTTTGAGGTCTGATAAGTGTATATTTTACCTCTTTGCGTGTTAGATTTAGTTAGATCCCTATGCAGTTTACATCTGATATGAATTACCACTATGCGCTTCGAATATTTAGCTGTTATCTGTTTGAAGTACCTCATTGAGTCGGGACTTACAGATCTATTCCATCTAGTCGCAGGCGCCTTGTGTAAGGTAAGGATCCAAGTCCTCTTTTTACAATGTTTTTCTCTTGAGTTGAAACTAGATCTTTTCTTTCCTAACAATGTTTTCCATTTATCAGTCTATAAATTTATACCCTAGCCTCGTTTTGATAAGCATAGATATGTTATTTGGATGTGTTTGGATAGGTTAATGACGGGAAATTTAAGTATGTATGATATATGTGCATCATATATATAGATATATATACATGTGTATGATCACCTCGAACCGAGGGAATATATGGTTGATACCCAATGATCAATAGCTTGAAATATGAGATGATAGACTGAAATATAAGATGATGTGTGATGTTCTATTATATTTTTCAAATTTGGAACATATACATGAAACAAAAAAAAATAGTCATACATACATAAAATCATCCCAAATTTAATGTATCTTAATGGTATAAAAATAGATATAAGGTTAACTTGGATGAAGGTATTTCCCTAGGGTTGGGTAAAAACACTATACTATCGTACAAGGAGTGTGTTATATTTAAACCACTTCATAATAAATCTATGGATTTAGCCTATGTATTTAATATATTTATTAGTGTGTTAAAGCTATTAAAGGACACATTGAGGTTGTGTGATTGGGTGAACAAGTAAAGACAAAACCCCTAGCCTTCGATAGGTTGGGAATGGCGTGATCATAAAAGAATGAAATGAGAGAGAAATATTCTTACTCTTGGATTTAAAAGAAATTCGGTACAACAATATTTTATTGTTATAGTTCTTAAAATATTGGTTGTGATGTTTCTTAAAATATTGGTGGTTGATCCACCTCGGTTCAAGCAATTTTCTCAACCAAGAGTTCTAGTGGTATGAGTAAATAGTTCAGAGGTACTCTCGGTGAGGGAGTCAATGAGAATATTAGAAGAAAGTATGGAAAAATGGATGTTCCATATTGTAACCTTTTCAATGAAATAAATGTCACAGGATGTGACCCCCTTTTGGTGGACGTAGGCCAAGGATTGGGTGAACCACGTACATTTGTGTCGACCTCATTTTCATGTGTCTGAATTTTTTCTTGTCCTCGCGTTATTTTGTGTACCTATGATGTTGTTCTGCAACCTTGTTAATGGATTTTTCTACTGTAGAAGATAATCAAGAAAAGTTATTATAATGATTTTTGGGTCCGAACATAGTATTGTTTTAAATGCATTGATGATGAAAATGCTTGCAGTTTCCAACCAAACCACTAATAGATTGATGGTTGAATGATTTTGTAAAGATATGCTTTTGGTATGAATAGAAGTGCATGTCATACGATTCAATACTTAGAAATAAACAATCAGTAGTCTGCCGAATCGATCACTTTGTTGAAGAGAGATCTATATTGTTAGTCGAAGGTTAGTGTAGAAAAAAAAATGTGGTTAAAAGAACATTGGAGTATTTATCAAATGACACGTTAATTGCTACACCTAATTATTCCTCCTTTGAGGGGGATTACTTAATCAAGTGAATACTAGAAGGCATAATAAGCAGGTTTGGTTATGTTATCAACAACAATCTTAGTAAATTGGATGCAATTTGCATGTTTGGTTTTTTGTATAGGAGGATGGATGTAGACTGTCAAATGATTATTTTTACAATGCGTGTAGTTTTTACATCATCGAATTTGATTGGGCATGCTTCATTGAAATGCCATGTAAAATCTGCCACTAACATGATTGACTCATTTTGTAGTAACAACGAAACAAGAACTTTACCCCTTTTTCACACATAATGGCATTGTCGTTTAAGATGTATTTTACACATCTTTTCAATAATAATTTTATGCATATAACTACTTATATTTCCAATTCCCTATGGTATAATCCATATATCTACACATATATACATGGTTATAACTTTTGTATGTTTTACAAGGTACTTTTTCCAATATTTTGGTGTATGATTTTTGTATTTGGAGTGCATGCTTCCTTTATACTAGATGTCATGCTAAAGACATAAAAGTAGGAATCATAAGGATCCTTAAATTCATCAATTGAGTACACTAGCCTTGCCACGACCTACTAGGAGATTAAGTCGTCTAGGGGGGGTTATTAAATTTCAGTTAGTTCTCGAGGCCCAACTAATATTTTTACCTTCACCAATAGTGGAATTCTTCCACTATCATCCTTTTAATAAGGAATATATTTATAA
This sequence comes from Pseudotsuga menziesii, assembly GCA_001517045.1. Classification (NCBI taxonomy): domain Eukaryota; kingdom Viridiplantae; phylum Streptophyta; class Pinopsida; order Pinales; family Pinaceae; genus Pseudotsuga; species Pseudotsuga menziesii. Next base: position 131,473 of record LPNX010617570.1, on the reverse strand, counting down.
ATGTACCTATAATTCATTCCATATATTGCTCCAATATATGTCAAGTATAATACCTCTCTCTCTCTCTCTCTCTCTCTCTCTATATATATATATATATATATATATATATATATATATATATGTTTAGGTGGATGGTATATCACCCTTTAATCATCAAACAAGGTATGCCGAAGATGATACCTTATTTTCCATTTTTACGGGGGCTATGACCTCTATCCCTTTTAACAATAAATTTCTTGGGTTGCTTTTGTCCTTTAAATTTTATGATTTGACTCCTTGACCCTGTTAAGCAATGATTTCAGTTTCTTCTATCATGGCTTAATGATAGTAGGATTAAGTACTAAGCTAGGGTATCTTAGTTGGGATAAATTCCAGTGAAGTAAGAATCCCTTATAGGGAGAATCCTTAGTTCTAACCCTACAATAATTGAGATTATGGGTAGCCCAAGGGTATCAAATTATGGATCCCTAACCATTCTCTTTCATCCCTAGTGGGTTTAGTTTCTCGTTGTTACATTGTGTCACAGTCTTAAGTCTCTTTAACTTTATGACTTAGGTAATTAACTCATGTTGACTTAGGTAATTAACTCATGTAGATTTTCAGGTCTTGTTTCTGGTGGGGCCTTGGCCTTGAGCTCCTCACCAGTACAAGTACAATAACCATTTACAATTTACAAGGTATTCAGGGGTTTGCAAGGGCGATATTACAACATCCTAGCATTTAGTGTTGAGCGAGAGCTTTGGAATTGCACTATGTTTGTAACTCTGTGTTATAAGCATTGAGTATGGGCTCCGGTAAGTTATAAGGGTTACTGAAAATATTAAAATCACCTCCGAGTGAAAACGACTTGAGAATAATATTGATCTCATCATACTTATTTTTAAGTGATTAAATGAAATTTTGAATTTTTGTATTCTCATCAAGTACTGAAGAACTACCACGTTATATGAGGGAAATCCAACATGCAAGGATGTTTAGAGTGTCCTAGCCTAGTAGACCTGAGCCATCTATCTACTTAACCTTCATAAAGAAGTGTCGTTAAGTCTAGGGATCATGATACATGATGCCTGAAGACAAATGTTAACAAGTATTTCAATACTATGTATTGTATACATAGTATGTATAAAGAATTAATTATGATTAATTATATAATTGAAAAAAGAAAAGAAGCTCCACCAATTATTATTTATTATTAAAGGATTAATAAATAGTAAAATATATATGACAGACTAACTAGGAACTAGTTAAAAGTTCCTAGGTTAAGAATTGAAAATTACCCCAGTAAATTAAAATGGGTTAAATCAAGAAATCAAGGATTTCTTGATTTAACTGCCCCTTTGACTGAAAATTCTATCTATAAAGACTCAAGCCAAGCAAAGGCTTGGGGTTCTAATTTATATCTAGAACAATTATTATTCTGCCTATTTTTCTCTCAAGTGTTTTCTTGGAGAACATTTCCTGGAAGGAAGAGAGGATTGATTCAGAACTGATTACTAGTTAGGAAACCCTACCTTACACAACTACATTTCGACCAAAAATACGACGGCCGTATTGTCGGATTTTCGACACTTCCCTGTTGCATGTATGACACTATGATTTTTTTTAAGCGTAGGTGGATTTGCGTCGGTTATCCGACAGCTTTCCAATCCGTCGATTAAGCAATAGCCAATTTTACTGTCGGCTAAGTGTAAATCATCGGTTATCCGACATCTAATTCATATTAAACTTTAAACACGCGTCGCTTAACTGATGGCTATCTGACGGATTATGAAAACTTAAACGTCGGTTAAGAGACGGTATTGAATTTAAAAAAAAAAAATCACCTACAGGCCGTCGCTTAACTAACGGCTATCCCACGGATTATGAAAACTTAAACGTCGGTTAAGCGACCGTATTGAATTTAAAATAAAAAAAACACCTATAGTCCGCCGCTTAACCGACGGCTAAAAGTGTTTTTAAAAAAAAAATACAAATGCCAGATTACTGGAGACACACCTTGATGTTTCACATATTATGCCTTGTGTTTTCACATATTCATCCATCATTGATGCATTTTGCAAGCAAGGTAATGTCGAAGCTGGTGCGGCGCTGCAGGGCCAGATGGTGAAGAAGGGTCTGGCATTCAATGTTGTGACCTGAGGCTTTGGCATTATGGGAAGAACTACAAAGACATGGTGTTATCCCCAACATTTCTAATTACAATTAAGTTATCAATGCCTTTTGTAAGAAAGGTAGGATATCGGTTGCAAGCAACCTCCTTAAAGATGCCTTTGACAAAGGTTTAATTCTAGATGTGATTACCTACAGGGATTTGATTAAGGAACATTCTAAGGCAGGAAATATATAGGAGGCCTATGAACTTCTTGATAACATGATAGGTTGTGGAATTGTGCCACATGACTCTCTCTATAACACTGTCGTTGATAGACTTTGCAATCAATGGAAATTTGATACTGGTATGAAACTCTACAATGAAATAGAAAGGAAAGGCATGCTCCCAAGTATTAGCAGTTACATGTCACTTATCAGAGTACTCTTAAAAAATTGCAGAAAGGAGGAGTTTAATGAGATTCTGAATAGCACCTATGTAAAAGAATTGGCTTTCGATGTCAGAACTTGCAATATGTTGATTGATTGTTTATGCATGGAAGATGCAGATTTTGTCATGAATTTGTATGGCAGAATGGAGGTGAAAGGTGTTGCACCTAATGCTTCTACATACAATGCTGTCATTGGTGCACTTTGCAAAGTAGGAAAGGTAGATATGGCATTGAATATGCATTTGAGAATGCAGAAAATGGGTTTTCTACCTGTTATTGAAAGCTTCAGCACCCTTATGAATGGTCTTTGTAAGAAGGGAAGTTTGGAGGAGGCTAATAATATTTTTAAATTAATGCTAGAGAAAGGTTTAGTTCCTAATGTTTAGATTTACAGTAAGATGATAATTTCAAACTTTGAAAGGGGATGCATAAAGGGATCCTTAAAACTGCATTATGAAATGCAAGATAAGGGGTTATTACCAGCGCTGGAAACTTATCACTCTCTTATTTATAGACTTTGCAAATAAAGGAACATAGATGGAGCTCTAATGATTTACAATGAAATGGGGGACAAATATATGTTGCCAACTGTCTCTAGTTGTTCGGTTGTCCTTGATATCTTATGCAGAGAAGGGAGGGTGAAAGAATCATGCAAGATTTTAAAGGCAGCATTGAAGAAGGGAATTGTGGCAGATGAAGTTGTTTGTGCAAAAGTAATTTATTGCCTATGCAGAGAAGGTTGTTTGGAGGAAGCTTTAGAGCTATCCAAGGAAATGGAATTAAAAGGTACTATGCCTAATGAGGTCAGATATAATTCAATAATTTATGTACTTTGCATTGAAGGCCTCCTCGTAGAAGCTTTCAGGTTATTTGATGCTATGGAAAGAACAGGTGTTACTCCCATTGTTACCACTTACTCGGAACTCATACGTGGTCTCTGTAAGGAAGGCTATTTAGAGGATTCAGAGGAGCTCTTGAAGAAATTGTTATCCATGGGCCTTGTCCCAAACATCAATATTTACAATCTCCTGATTTCTGGATACTGCAAGCAAGGAAAAATTGAGGAGGCATCAACTCTTCTCTTTGAAATGGAGAAGTGGAGTATTCTGCCATATGGTTTTATGTTTGAGTCACTGATTAAAGCGCATTGCAAAATATGCAATATGGAGGCATCTCTGACACTGTTTTATGAAATGGAAAGGAGAGGAATTGCAACAAATCCCTTTTTCTACACCAACCTTATTAATGGGCTTTGCAGTAAAGGTAGGATGGAAGAAGCAAGTAAACTTGTATAAGAACTGCTTGAGAGGGATTTACTTCTTGGCATCAATACTGACAGTAGATTATACTCTGAATATTTTAGAAGATTGAATTCTATGGGAACTGATAATTTGTTTGTTGGGCCAGAGCTTGATATCTCGTTTGTTGATTTCATAAAAAGGCTTTACCATGAAGGAAAGATACAGGAAGCAACAACTATATTAAGGGATTTGGAATTAAAGAATCCAGCTTCTGGTATTTCAAGTTGTACTGTGCAACTTGATAGGTCAGTCAATGATGATGACATTGATACAACTTCCATGCTGACAGCTAATACAGATGAAGAAATTCTGAAGGAGGTTTTGGCCACTAATGTCAATTCACAGGATATGGAATCTATCATCAAGCTTTCTAAGGAAGGTAGAATGCAAGATGCATTGATGTTTTATGATGAAATGATTAAAAAGGGGCTAGTGCCAAACTTTAAGACTTTTAGTGTTCTCATTAGGTCACTTGACACAAATGATAAGCTGCAAGAAGCAAACACGGTAATGAAAGAAATGCTAGTATTGCTTAGCCATATCACTTGAAAGAGGAACACTGTAAATTATGGATAATTTATTAATTTCTGAGGTATGGTAAAAATTTGACTACTTGAAAGACTCAAGAGAAATGGGAGAGGATTTAGAATCTGTTCCATTGGCCCTCAATTCGCTTAGTTGATCTACTTCTGGAGAAACTGTCTTGAATCTTGACAGTGGACTTATTCTCATTCATTTTTAAGGAATACAGGTTTAGATATTATCAGGTTGAGATCTTCTTCTGCACTTAACTGACAACACAATCGGAGGGAAGAGGGCAAGGCTCTTCCACAGATTATTGTGTGACATCAGAAAGATATTGCTTTACCTTGTTTATCGATCAACACCTTTTGTTGTTTGAATGTGTTGGTATGTTGATGACATTCAATTGATGTCTACTCATGAGAACCGATCTCTTAACTTGGCAGTTTGCTTATACATGTTTAACTTGGAATTTATTATACACAGGGCCTGTGTTGAAGTCAGGAAAGTTGCAGAGATGTTTTCAACTAACTCCCCACTTTCATTGTTTGAATAATTGGTTTCGGTAAAAGTAAGCCTTTTCCTAGTGTTTCAGGAAGAGTGTTCAAAATTCTCAGGATTGAGGTATGTCCTCACTTCATGCAGAAAAGTCGACATACCTGATGAATAGTATTTCAATCTTGAGAACTGTTGTTTATTGCTGACTAATAAAAAAATTGAGCATTGTGCTTAATACTCTTGTATCTGTAAAATTAAAGGCCATTAGAATCCTAAATGAGGTAGAGATGAACTATTACTATTACAGAGGAGCTTGTCTTAAATAAAGTTAAACAGGGAAACTTCCCAGAATTGAGCAATTTTGTTAAGTGCAACTTGAGAACAATTTATCCTGTGAACACCTGCATGAAGATAAAAATGCACATAGATGAAGGTTACAAATGGAGATGTAGTGTACAGTCGGTAAATATCAGATGCATAATAGTTTTTGAACTCATCTCAAATTGGGTGAGACTGTTAAAACAACAGCTAGGAATGTATCCTGCAAGCTAGAAGTGGTTTTATGCTTCTCAACCAATAACCTGGAGGGATCAGGTAATTTCAATATTGTAGAAAATTAGTAGCATTGAAAAAAGGAATACATATAAAAGACACAGGGGTTAAATACCGGATGTCTTCTCAAAGTACAGGAAACAGGGGCCTATCCAAGTTTTTTTCAGAGTATGTGGGCATCTCTAGAGCTCTATCTGCATGAATTTATAAAAGGAGTGTGATTTGATCGATTTACTTTCAGGTAAACTTAAAGTTATATATATTTTCATAGAGAGGCGTGGAATTACATGAGCAAATGATGTTTAATAAAAACAGACAAGCAAGGGCTTTAATATACTTTATGAGTGTGTAGCTTCCCAGTCCAATGGATAAATTAGTTCTACTTCCTACACTAAGAACTAGAGAAATGTTAGAGTGGTCTTCACAACGACCTGTCTTCCAGCATTTACAGGTGAATGCAACATCATACATGCATTTATATGGCAACATTAAAGAGATGTACACGGTATGAAAATTTATGCAATGATCAATTAATATTGAAAATTAAGAACCTCAAAAGTAAAAACCAAATTGTACTCTCTAACCTTTCACTCCTCCAGCTGAAAGAGTCAAATTAGCATATTTGCTAGAAAACATGTAGAAGTAAACATGCTCTATATCCATGTTCCATGCAAGTAATTTCTGACTGACCCAATAGGCTCTTGAAAAAGAAAGATTACCCTGTAAGTTGAGTAAAATCCAAAGAGAAAAGCATGTTAAAATTTATATAATTTGTCCAATTATGTGCTTGCAACTTACAATGTTTTGAGGTTAAATATCTCATTACCAATTAGATATGCAAATAAATCTTAAAGAGGGGACATGACAGAAGAAAGTACCAACTTCCATGGAGAAAATTTCAAATTTACAAGAAATAATTAACTATGAATTTCGATTCATTCACTGAAGGAAAAGAGAACATAAATGCAGTTGTCCACAGAATGCAAAATATTAAATTTTAGTCTTTTCCTATGAATACAATATAGGGTCTACAATTTTTTAGAGGGCTTAGTTGCTAAGACTGTTGATAACTTGATGTTATGGATAATGGACCTATGTTTGACGAATTCACTAGTATATGATAATTGATTGAATCATTGATGGTTGATGAATGATGTTATATGGTATTATGATTTATCATGTTATGGTTTATTTCATGTTTTTATGCTTTCCATGACTAATTCAACATTCTACAATCATTTGTTGGAATACATGCATCAAAATATATTAAAAATATATATTATATAAAAAACGCTTTCAAACTGGAAGCTTCTGAAAATTTCGCTTCCCGCTCCTAGGTAACCTTGGTTAAATAAATGATTGAGACTGTAAATCAGATTTGGAATAAGATAAATTAATAAATTATTTAAAAAAAAATCAATTTCTTTTAGTATTCTTTAGTTGTTCTCATCCCCCCATCACTTGCAATTTTAGGGGTGCCTTCCATCCATTCCAAAAACCCATCCCTTCATCCCCACACCACCCCATCCTAGAAACTCAATGCAACATAGGTTAAAAGGCAGAAGTAATAAAGCTACTTCAAAGTGGTAGTGTAAGGACTCTACATTACATATAATACATGTTCAGGGTCGTGGGTTGTGCCTTGCAAATATGATATATCTGTTGATGGAATCTCAATTACTTGAAAAGTAAGGGTAGATATTTTTCTCAATCAGAACAAAAATATAATGTTACATATTCTTTACCATAAATGCATGCAATCACTAGTTGTGATTTGACCAAATCCTTTGCATCCACGCCAAATGGAAGCTTGAGAGCCTTGTAATGTGCAATGTGAGGGAACTTTTCAATTACCTGAATAGTAATCAAAATTTCTAATTAAGCATGTTGAGACATCATGCAATTAATGGTTGTAAACGCACTAAAGACAATAGTTCGAACAGAATACAAAACAAGATAATACATCACAGTGAATAAATAAGTGTAAGGGGGTTTACCTTTGTAGGAAGTCTTCCTTGCTCCTCTTCTAGTTGAATTACGAAATATTCCCCTGTAAATACGGGAATGGTAATTTATCAGAAAGATGGAAAAAGTGAATAAAAATAGATCTATACCTGTATCAACAAAGGGCCTTGAGGCTTCCATCCTCCCTTCACCACCTTTAAGATTGGAATATAGACATTGAGGCAATATCAAGAAGTCACGAAACCTTCCCCACATGAGCAATAGATTCTATTGACTCACTATCATCTTAGACGTCAGAGGTTTTTAACTCAATTGTTTAAAAAATGATGCTCTTGGAGAAAGTACAGTATTTTTAAACAACTTACATTCTAACAATTATGCCATGAGTAAAATTGTTCATTTAAGTTATATATATTTTTATAGAGAGTCGTGGCATTACATGAGCAAATGATGTTTAATAACAATAGATAAGCAAGGGCTTTAATATACTTTATGAGTGTGTAGCTTCCCAGTCCAATGGATAAATTAGTTCTACTTCCTACATTAAGAACTAGAGAAATGTTAGAGTGGTCTTCACAATGACCTGTCTTTCAACATTTACAAGTGAATACAATATCATACATGCATCTAGATGGCAACATCATACTTGTTATGGCAACATTAAAGAGATGGCAACATCATACTTGTTATCTTACAGCTGCAAACAATTTGAGTAATCATTTCAACACTCCATGCGCATGGTAGCCTCAAATCCCCCCCCCTCCAAACCCCAAAATTCATTACCATGACTTAACATGAATATTTGCCAAACCTTCTACCATAGACCAATCTTTCATTTAAACTTTAACTGATGATAAAAGACTGCAATTTTTTTCTTTCAGAGCTCTTTATACATTTTTCCAACAATTGGGAGCATTGAAAAAACTAAAATAGACGTGAGCAAGCAGCAGCAATAGTATTCCAGGATACACATAAGGAAAATATGTAACAACATCATAAGGTTAATTATCTGAGACTAAGCCAAAGGTTGAATAATTCCGGAGGTTCAAAACCCAAGACTGTTTGCAACGAACACAAACAATTTTACTGAAACTTAATTGTAATTTTGACCTCCAAGGTTTCAGTCCAGAAATTTAAGTATATCCCACAGAGCAAAAGAAACAAAATGGGGTTTCCCTCAAAGACTAATGCCAAATTAATTTTATTCATGGTGTCAACATCATATGGATTCAGTAAGAAAACCCACAAGGATTATCATATGAGCAAGACAATAAATAAAATATATTTAATATATCAAGCAGAGATAGAGAGGAAAATCCAGATCATTTTATCAACGTGCAGAGCCAGACGCAGAGGTATGGAGAGCTTTTGAGTTCAATTTTTAGTAGTTAGAGCACAAAACTTCTTAAAGGCCTCATCAACTCGCCCATGGGATAAATACATAGACACATGAAATTATGCAGGGGAAGAAATATGAGTCATTCAACTTTTCAACCTAAGACCAGAAATGGAAAGGAAGGTAGGTATCAATCCATTCAAACCCTTTAAGAACACAATTATTTACCTCTGCAAGCTTGTAAAAATAGCAATAGGACTCTTACCTCATCCAATACGGAGCTTAAAAAGCTGCAACCATTATTTGTATTCTCCAACAGTGCATGCTTCTCCTTTAAACCTTGACAAACGATGCCCCAATTTAATCCTCAAACCAAGAAGAGGGAATCGAACCAAGACTTTAGAATCAGCAAGCACAAAATGGCATCAGTCAATTAGCGTACTATTGGTGAGTTTAATGCCCGGAGAGTACGACAATGGAGATGTCATTGCCACATAACTCCGTCTTCAGTACCAAGAAAACCCCTCACCGGGGATCAAGATTGAAGGGCTGGTCTTAATTTCATATAGAAGGTTATATATTCATGTAGCCCTTCATTGATGAAGGGCTTTCAAAAATCTTACATTTTAAATGACATTAATAAATTAATTGTACATTTAATTTGCTTGATGACAACAATTAAAAACAAATTTTGTTTTTTCAAAATGGGATTTGTCATTTTAATGGGATTTGTAAAATTGAACAAGTAAATGTATATCCCTTCCTACAATGTGTTCAATCTATTTGATTGGTGAATATGTCTAAAATTGCTCAGTCGCTTTAATGTTTATAATAAAAAAGCAACTCAGACAGATGGTCAAGCGAGTTGGTACAATCTCTGGCTATAAATTTGGAAGTATGGATTGAAGACAAAAAAACATGCTCACTTAAGAGACCATTCTTGATGGTGTTGAAGGACTTCAAAACAAGAGGAATCCTATACTAGAACTCCGAAGCTTCAGTCATAAAATAAAATCTATAGGGGAAGCAGAAGCAACCAAAACTGAATGTTTTGAGATTACTGTGATGGCGTTGAAGGAATTCAAAACAAGAGATAGCATATGCTAGAACTCCAAAGCTTCAGTCATAAAATAAAATCTATAGGGGAAGCAGAAGCAACCAAAGATGAATGTTTTGAGATTACTCAGAAATTGATAAAGTATCGAAAAGATGCAAACTAAAGAATAAACAATGGAGGTTTTTGCATAGTCATCATCTGAAAGTTTCACAGGGCCAATTCAGAGAATTATCCTCTGACAAATATAAACTAGAGTCTTCAAAAAGTAATAGGTTGTCAACTAATGAACTTGTGCTTGAATGCATGCACATCTCCACCTTACAGTAACAGGAAAGGAAAATTTATATAAAATTACCTTGGCTGTCGGAGTTAGCCAATGAATCTAACGAGTTCTTCCTTCACCATTCATTGTGTCCCGCCAACCTTCTCCTGCAACTTCTCTCTGCATCATCAAATTCTTCTATGCCATGGAATCTAGATAGGCACCACAACACCCAATTATTCATGTGTATTATCAAATAATATACTTAGTATGTATGGATCCATGTTGACCTACTCAGAAAAAAAAATAGTGAGGTGCAACCGTCTCCTGGTTAGTTACCTGCTACATTGCTGACAGAAGCGTTGTTCGGTACCAAGAATAATGACGTTGGGGGATTTGGAATGCGTTTCATAGTCTTTATGTCTCTTGTGATATTCTTTTGCATTTTCCAACACTACGTTGCATCCTTCCACTTGACAACGGGGAGGTTGAGCGAAAGAAGCCGGCAAAGCCCTTGGCTTCTTATAAACGCAATTGCCAGCGCTATTAGCTATGACTGGATTAATTACCTTAGCTGGATTCGCAGAGTCTCCAAAATGATGCCTCTTTCCTAGCTTCAAGCACATTAAGGAATCCCCTTGAACATCCTTCATGACATTAATGTTCTCCCTCATATGACCCCTGTTAGCACTCTGATAATTGTCATTCCTCCTGAGTCCCACCCAAGCCAACTACCACCATATTTCTCTGACCATAATGGCTATACTCGGAACCCCCAAAAAAATTACCACCATTTGCAACCTCTACAAGCCAAGCCTTCAATAATCCATTACCTTCGCTTTTCAAAGAACCCTCAGCCAAAGGATTCTGATGAATCTTGAGATCTAGAGGAAACTGTGCGTTATGATTTCCTAAAAAACTCCCATCGTTGATGACTCAACGACTTCAGTAAAATTACCAGCAGCCATGAGAGGCTCAGACAGGGGCGAGGAATCATGAACCTTGTTTGTCCCACGGAATAACTCTGTCCCAATATTATAACCCTCTTCTGAACAAACCCATTCAGCCATGGGTCTCTCATACCTATCCTCGGCTGTACTGTAAAGCCCTGTGTAACCTTCCCAGTCCCAAGGACTCTTTAAATGCCAATCCGACATCTTAGAGGGCCAGGAAAGATCATGGCTGCTGCTGCTGTTACCACCATGATTTGCCATGGAATTTGAGTCCATATTCTTAAAAATGACTTCTTCTTCACAAGACCAAAAATAATCCAAGGAAAAATACAGATACACTTTCAGGCTCTTTTCACATGATGAATATTACCAAATCCAGCGATCCCATATTTGCTTCGATTTCCAAATCTAGGATGATTAAAATACTAAACTTGTTGTCTGAACAAAACTTCCATAAGAGCAATACTCGCCAGAGCCTTGTCCAACAGAATCACATCAGAGAGCCCCTGAGTCAAACTGATGTAGGTAAAAACATCTGGGGCCATCCCCTTCTCAACCATGAGAATCTGCATTTCTATGGAAAAATCGATCTCGCCCATTTTATAGAACCCATCAATTAAAGAAATGTAGATGAAAACATTGAGCTCACAAACTATGGCCACCATCTCATTCACAAGAACAACAACTTCAGTAAAATCTACCCTGCAGACAGAGCCCGTTGAAGTGGCGTTATTGGGAAGGAAGCCACTGATAATCATCTCGTCCAGGAATTCAATTGACAATGCCCCACCAGATCGCATTCGATCTTCTCATTAATATGATATGAAATATATGATATGAAATATCTTGGAGGCTGGTACAGGTCGAAATCACAAAAATTGTTGATGGGCAATTTTTATCTTAGTCCTTCTAGTGTAATTTTAATTTAAAAGCTCCATTTTTTATTAAAATGACAAAAATTAAAAACCCCATTTTAAATGATATGCAAATTTTAAATTCCCCTTCACTGATGGCCTAGGATCCTTTTGACGAGCACTGACGGCTTGAATTTTGATCCCTACCCCTCACCCAACTCGACAAGAACTCTAGGTCTCCAAACCCTCAGTTGCATTTCAAATCGCCCCTCCATCACGAGGCAATCACATTAAAAAGTGTCCATGGTACATTCAATTTTTCAACTTTTCAAACCAAGGAGAATGACAAGAATTAGATTTGTAATTGAGTTGTGGATGTTGATACTTTTGTTGGGATAGATTTTACATGGGTTGAAGATGGGTATTGTGGTAGTTTTCTCTCTAGTGTATTTAAATATTTAGTTATAAAGGTACTCAAAAGGATTTGTAACATGGTCTTTGGTGGCTATATTGTCATATTTAATATTAAACCCCCATTATTTATAAGATTAAGTATTGGATTTATTAATAGAAAGTGCAGGGACATTCATGTTCAAGGATCCATGGTGAAACAACCTTGACTAGGGTATGTCCTACAATTTTGGGAACATCGAGTATGTGTTAAAGAACAACTTCCTCAGAGGTCATGATTTGTACACAAAGTATCACAATATTTTGAGTGGTGGGATCTTCAACTCAAATTTTGAACACTGGAGGTTACAAAGGAATATTGTTGATGGTCACTTCAACTCATGGATATTTTGTTAATTCATGGTACTGTATTGACATTATGTATCAATACGAGGCTTATATATCCATCTCTATAGAAATACGTGATAATAAAAAATCTATCCATCTAAAATAAAAATAATCTGTCATTTGTATATTGTATACATTGAAAAATGAGTTGTTTCTCTTTGTATATTATTTACATTGAAAATTCTCTTTTTTACTTTGTACATTGAAAATGGGTGGTTTCTCTTTTGTATTGTGTATATTGCAAATTAGGTGACATCTAATTTTTTGTTAGTTAGTGTTTTATTGATGGTATTAAGATTGTGTATGATCTTTCATCCTTGTCGCAATTAAATCTAGCTTTTTTGAATTGTGTTTGGCCTAGTTGGCCCTAGTTGGTTGTCAACTTTGGCATAAGGATTACAAAGAATATTTCAATAGATACCCACTAGCCTAATGGGTAGGAAATGAACCTAAGCGTCGGATATGCGATGGCGCTTTCCATGTTAAATTGTTGACCAATTAAAGGCTTCGTCGCTTAACCGACGGTTATGAGAATAGCCGTCGTTTCACCGACGCTTGTGGCCACATTTACAAAAAAAAATGTATCCTTGTGATTTTTGGTAAGTTTAAAAAGAGAAATCCACGCGTCGTCGGATTTTGGATCGAAATGTAGTAGTTTTAGGAGCTCTACGCTACTTGCATGTTCGAGTCCATCTTGGGGGGAATCCATATTTAAACCAGGAACAGTTTCAGGCCATGGTTGGGTTGAACGTGGTAGTTCCCAAGTGAGTTGGTCATCAAACAAAGGTCAGATTTGCATTGAATTGTTAATGCTGGTTATTTAAGTGTGCAAGTGCAGCCATTGACAAACCTTAAAATTTAGGTATGAAACCCTTGAAGGCCTAGTCTATTTCTTTCCTAAAGCTTCATTACTATTTATACTAAGTAATGGCTACGATGAAATTTCTAACCCTAATGGTTACATTTTATGGTTAACAATTTTCTAGGGTTTGTATTTACAATTTACTAATCATAGGCTGGAGAATTTTTATTATATGTTGTTTATGTTCAGGGTTGTATCTTTCATAAATGTTCCTTATTAACTAGGTTTGATCTTAGCATTATGTTTATACTTTGTTCTCTGTATTTAATACTCTGCTGACATATTCCATTTGTCAGTAGAGGCTTGCCCTAAATTCTATTTGAAACGAGTTCACTAGTAATTAATTAAAATGTTAATTCTGCTAACAAGTATAAGTATATATTATAAACTAGATATACTAAGAGAAGATTTCATATAATAAACAAGATAAACAAATTATTAAATACCTTCCAAGGTCTTCTCCACATAATCATTTAAGAACAAAATACTTTACATAACTAGAACAAACATTAAAACTAATCAGATGGATATCGTGACCATCCATATGATCCTGATCAAGGCTCTGCCATAAAACCTACAGTCTTAACCTCTATAATAAAATACCCTAAATCACATGCATTATATCTTTAAAGGTCCAATATGTTGTTCATCATAAAAACATCCACCTATAAGTTTACCAAGTAAACAATTCATATAACTCTGTATTAATAAATAGAGGTCGACCCTTATGAGTTACAAATACAATTCATAAACAAATTTAAACTCCACATTTAAAACATCACTATAGTTCTTATTTAAACAAGGAATTCATTCCTTTTAAGAAGAAAACCCTATCTTATACCAACACAGGTCGCGACATTGAATCCCATCGTTGTTCGTGACCCGGGGCCAACATAATAATAACCTTAAACATAAATCAATACCGTAATCAAAACGCATAACAAAATCCATAGCATAAATAGCTAGTATCATTTCTATTATCACTTATAAAATGTTTTATGATTTGGTATCACCTAGGCCCAAATCGATGAAGGTCATATACCCAGTCACACTAACCATGGCCAAGTTTCCAAATCCAATCACATAGTAATAATTCACACACTCACGCTTCACTAACCAAATGATATCGTGGGTTTTCCATAACCTTGGCTGTTATGGCCATATATTTTAAAATAAACAAATTGCATATTAAAAATGCCAACTAAGCTATCGTAGTCATTGGGAGAGGCACATGCCATTCATGGCATGGCCTGCACCCATGCTGAGCCATTACAAAACCAAAATTTCAATACTCTATCAAAAACAAAGTTTCCATTAACGCTAACATAGAGCATATGGTGGCAAGCCAATGGGCTATGACACCATTTCTACAATGGTGCAGCCCATGGCATAATGCCCCAAGCTCTAGCAGCTTTCCCAAACATAAAATACAAACAATATAAATGGAGTGTTGTGCATACTTCCAAAACCCAAACCATTTTAATTATACACGGAGTAAATTCTATAGGCTTAAAGACATAATCGAACCCAACAAGTCAAGATTTTAAAATGCAGCATTAAATTAACTAGACAGTCCCAAATTTAATACAGTATAATCTATTAAAAATGTTGAATGAAATCGTATGCATTTTATACCCAAAACACTTTACAATCTTCACATAAAAGCCAATGCATAGTATATTTACATAAAAGGGCACAAATCATCTTTTACAAATAGTCAAGTATTAATATTGTTAAATGGGAAGCTGTGAGCAATGGCACCATTACAACTAATGGTGTAGCCATGGCTCACAATGCCAAAACTCCCAGTGATAGCCAAAAACACAAAGCAAGCTACATTATAAACCCCAAATTTAGAGTTGACAAGTTCCATTCTAAAACCCCAACCCTGAAAAGAATCCCAACTCAAAAATTCCAGAAGGAGAGGAGGCAAGTAAGATATTGCTAGCAGGATTACCATGGTCGTGAAGTAGAAACCCAAAATCAAAAGCATAGCTCTGTTCAAACCTCAAAGAACCTTCATTTTCACCTGCAAGCAATTCAACGATGGCATGAGAATCATGAGTTATGCCATGGAGAAAACAACGAAGCAATGCGATTACACAGACTGTGGTCCAGCTTACTTGTAAGTCGATGGAGGTTGCCTCCCTTCTCCAACTACGTAGAGGCCACATGAAACCCCAATGCCAAAAAAAAGAATGCCCAAATCCTTTGCCAAGTGTCTTCACCAACCCCAATGGCAATAATGGCACTAGTCGGTGGCCATTAACGCATCCATAAACCCTCACCATAGCTTGTGGATCGTCATCATATTACATATCAACCCGGTCATAAATTTAAACCCTTTATCCTATAATTTTTCCACCTCTAATGTCAGCGCAGAATTAATACCTAGGACATGGTATGTATACCATAGTCTCCCAATGTTAAAGTATGTGCAGACCTTAACACTATGGTATAGTGTTTATAAAGTCATCCCTTTAGCATCAAAATATTATGTTATCACATGCCCTTTTTGCTAGTTCATATAGATATCGTATGTGCATAGGTATTTAGTCTAGGTTTTATAGTATTTAGGAATCATGGCAAACATAGTATGCCATGATGCCCTCTCTAGGAAGAACAAGCTTAAGTTTCCAAACTCATAACCAAGGCAGACCTGCAAAATAGAAATGAGAGAAGTGTAATTAATTAACCAAGAGATAGATAATTAATAATGGTAAGGACAGTAAGTTAATTCAAAGCATCTAGTTAATTAACTAAGAAAGATAATTAACGAACATAGAGCTTACCTGAGTCATAAAATGGAACCGTAATAAAAGTGCAAGGTGGAACTAGAAGTATAACTGGGAGCTGAATTGTTTTAAGTAACCAATAATCTCAATGTCACAAGAGTAACCTATAATTCAATAAATAAGGTCCATTAGTTCGAATGAACTAAGTAATCCTGCATAACGAAGAATGACCTTACCTCTCAGATCGTCATGGGAGAATGAGTCCCGCCACTCGACCACTTTGTTCCGATCAACAAAGTTAAGTTAGTTTTTATTAAATAAACAAATTACACATGTGCAGGAACAAAACAATGATGTCTACAATTCATTAATTCATCGGCAGTAATAACTAAGATGTCTCAATAGTCTAAATAACAGAATTAAGACATAAGAAGTAAATGAACTACAAATCATTGAATGGATAAGAGAGTAACATGCAAGTATGGGAAGTTTCTGAGGAGATCAAAAGTATGAGCAGTGCATGTAATTTTGCATGAGTAATAATGAATCCCTTTGGGGTAGTTTTCACTAGAGTATAATTTTATTTTTTTTTGAATTTTTGGGGACATTACAAGTGGTATTAGAGACAAGTTTCAATACTGAGAGACTTATGGGCACACCAACCATTCACGTAGAGAAAATAAAGTAGGATAAGTAATTTTGTTACTAATAGAAAATTTTGCTGCTATTAAAAAATTTTGTGTTTTGAGGAAAATTTTTACAGCAGTGTTGAGTTTATCAAAACTGAGGAATAAAACAACCGACAGGAAGAAATGACCACCCCCACTCTAGAAGTGAACTTGGTGGTCAAGCTAAACTCTGATGTGTTGAACACTTTGCAAAGTATTCAAGCTGAACTGAAAAGTTTCAGAGAAGACAGTCTAACTGAAAGAAAGGAACAACAAGCTATAAATGAAGCATTATTGCATAACATGATGGGAGGGAGCCCACAAGGTAAACCTACCCATTCCACCAATAGATCCAAAAGAGAACTATACCATGAGTGGGCCAGTAGCCCAAGAGAAGCAGAAAAAGAAGGTACACCTGAAGAAACTAAAGGATATCATCACAGTCCTCCTAGTGATGAATCACTTTCTCCACAGAGAAAGAGGCAAAGAAATGATGACAATCTTTAGGGGGAGTTTTGAAAAATAAGAGCCCCGACCTATGAACGTGAAGTAAATATGGGAGAAAAGGATGAAGAATGTTTGCTAGGATGAGTAAGTATTTCCAGGCTCATAACTATTCAAGTGTGATGCAGGATAGGCTTTCCATTTACAACTTGAATGGTAAGGAAGCAAGATGGTGGAAAGATTTAAAGTACAACAAGAAAGATGAGCTATGAGAAATAAGCTAGGAAAACTTCCAAAAAAATTTCCAAGAAAAATACATGTCAGAAAGGTTCTTTGACCACAACATAAAAGAGTTCCATGAACTACGCATGGATTCCATGACTATGGATGCATTTACAAACAGATTTCTTGATCTACTGCATTATGTACCATATATCAAAGAAGAGAAGGTGAAGATCCAATAGTTCCTAGTTTGTCTTCCTCCCAGATTTTGAGAGAGGATTGAATTCAACATACAAAAGACTCTGGATACTGCACTACACAAGGCCTGACTTTGATATGAGCATGGGAAGTTACGACAAGAAAACCAGAACCGAAATACAAAAATGCCTACAAACGTTTCTGATAACTGCAAGCCTGGGTCAAACCCGTAGCCTTATAGAAAGCAAAATAATAGCTTTCAAGCGAATAAGAAATTCAACAAAACTCGTACAAAGCCTTATGTACCAGCTCCTAATGGTAATAAGCAAGTGGTAAGTGGATCCAATGCTACCCGTTTAGCGATCAAGTGTTGGAAGTGCAACGGGCTGCATTATGCCCGAGATTGTAAGAACAAGAACAATGGAGTCTTGCATAACCTGCAAGAAGAACCTACTATTGAGGATATAGTGGGAACCCCATGAATCTATGCAGCATTAGATGGCCGACAGGAACAACATTAAGCTACAATGGTTGAGATCAGAGGGAAGATCTTAAACACCTATGTTTCAATACTTATTGATCCTGGTACTTGTTGGAGCTATGTTGCACCTAAGATTGTTGATTTATGCAAGTTAGGAAAAGTAAAGCATGTTAAACCTTCATTGGTACAGTTAGCCAGTGGTACAAAACGGAAGGTTTCAGAAATTGTTAAAGAATGTGAAGTAAACCTGAATGGTTTCTTTACTAAGGTAAACCTAAACATCCTACCTTTAGGATTGTACGATATTCTTATCGGCATGGACTGGTTGGAACAACACCATGTCATGCTCGATTTTATACACAAGTCTATCTTGTGTACTGATAGACAAGGAAACCATGTGAAGGGTTAAGTCATCCCAAAGAAAGTTTATGTAAGACAAATATATGACTTACAAGAGAAGAAGTGTGTTAGGAAGGGCTGTAAGTTATTTGTGGTAAACATTCGATACGTAGAGTCTAATAGAGAATAGCGCATAGAAGACTTACCTTTTCTTGAAGAATTCAAGGATGTGTTTCCCAAGGAAATCCCTGAATTACCTCCGAAACGAGACCTAGACTTTTCCATCGAACTGACCCCAAGATTAGTTTCAGCCTCCAAAGCCCCTTACCGCATGACTGCACCATAATTGTTGGAACTCAAACTGTAGTTGTAGGAGTTAATAGAGAAAGGGTATATCCAACCTAGTGTGTCTTCTTGGGGAGCACCAATTTTGTTCATAAAGAAGAAGGATGGTATGATGCAGATGTGCATTGATTACCGTCAATTGAACAAAATGACTATAAAGAACGGTTACCTGCTCCCTAGGATCGATGATTTGTTCGACCAGGTGGGAGGAGTGAAAATATTTTTGAATATTGACCTACGATCCGGGTACCATGAGGTACGGATCCGAGACGAAGATATTCACAAGAATGATTTTCGTGTGAGATACATATACTATGAGTTTGTAGTTATGTCATTTAGGTTGACCAATGCACCCTCAAAATTTATGTGTATGATGAACAACATATTTAGTAAATATCTGGATAAGTTTGTACTAGTGTTTATTGATGACATTCTAGTTTATTCCAAGAATAAAGAGGAACACGAAGACCACCTTTGCATAGTACTTCGAGTGTTGAGAGAACACCAGATATACGCTATGTTTAGTAAATGTGATTTTTAAAAACCACAAATACAGTACCTAGGTCACATCATATCCGAGGCAGGAATAACTATGGACCTAGAAAAGGTTTGATCCATAAAGGATTGGCCTACCCCAACTAGTGTCACTGACATT
The DNA here is from genome assembly GCA_001517045.1 of Pseudotsuga menziesii. Taxonomy (NCBI): domain Eukaryota; kingdom Viridiplantae; phylum Streptophyta; class Pinopsida; order Pinales; family Pinaceae; genus Pseudotsuga; species Pseudotsuga menziesii. The sequence continues at coordinate 111,886 of LPNX010617570.1, read as the reverse complement.
AGGTCATTTTTGGGTTTAGCTGAATATTATCGAAAGTTCATTGAGAAATTCTTGAGAATCACTTTCCCCATGAAGTATTTTCAAAAGAAAGCAAACAAGTTCTTATGGACTGACAAGTGTGAAGAAAGTTTTCAAAATCTTAAGAAGCTTTTGATGACAGCACCACTGTAGTGGATTATAGATCCTGATGGGGATTTCATTGTATGCACGGATGCTAGCAAGGAAGGACTTGGAGAAATCCTCTTACAAAATGATCATGCAATCTATTATGAATCACAGAAGTTAAAAGAGCATGAACAAAATTATTCCATGCATGATCTTGAGCTAGCGGTCATTATCCGTGCTCTGAATATGTGGAGACACTACCTCATGGGAAGGAAGTTCCTTATAAATATTGACAATACGAGTCGAAAGTATTTATTAGATCAACCCGATATGAATGCGAGGCAAGCTAGATGGTTGGCTTTCGTGAGTGAGTATCAATTTGAACTAAAGCATATTAAGGGCAAAGAGAAAAAATTTGTCGATGCTTTGAGTCGACGAACTCATATGATATTTGAGGTGACCCTGAGTCAAACTAATGCATATTTGCATGAGAATATTAGAATGGCCAACAAGGTTGACCTATTCTATGTGGAAATCCTCAAGGAGGTCCAAGAGGACCAGTTGTTTCAACAACAGAAGGAATACAAGGTGGATGACTCTGGATTACTATGGTCCAAGGATAGATTGTATTTTTCAGATGGAGGCGATATTCAATCTAGCATCCTCACAAAATTTCATAGGGCACCCTACTCAGGGCAACTGAGATGTCAAAAGATCATATCTTCCATCAAGAGACACTTTTTTGGCCTAATTTAAAGGTCGACATTGCAATGTTTAGTGCGAAATGTCAAGAATGCGAGCTAGTTAAAGGTGAGCACTAGCATCCTTTAGGATTGCTACAACCATTGCACATTCTGGAATGGAAGTGGGAGGTTATGAGTATCGATTTTATTAGTGGCTTACCAAAAAGAAAGAAGAAAAATGATTCCATCTTTGTAGTCATTGACAAACTGTCAAAGGAAGCACACTTCGTCCCCATAAAATCGACCTACAAGGCCATGATAATTGCCGATATCTTCCTAAAAGAGATATTTAGATTTCATGGGATACCCAAAGCAATTATCTCAGATCGAGATGTTAATTTTACGGGAAAATTTTGGAGATATTTATTCTCTAGATTAGAGACACAACTACACTTTAGCACTGCTTATCACCTATAGACTGAAAGACTAAACCAAATTGTTGAAGACATGCTTCAAATGTATGTCATGAAAAACCCCACCAAGTGGGAGGATTATCTGCACCTTGTAGAGTTTGCATATAAAAATGGGTATCAAGTTTCTTCCAAGATGAGTCCTTTCGAGGTACTCTATGGACAGAAGTGTAGGACCCTAGTTAGGGCCTGACTTGCTACTAAACTTGGAACAGTTAGTTACCAAGGTCCACGGAAACCTTAAAGAGGCACAAGACCGTCAGAAAAGTTCTACAGATACGAAAAGAAAAGATAAAGACTATCAAGTAGGTGAGCATGTCTACTTGAAAGTCAAAGAAAAACGGAGCTCGTTGAGCTTCGGTAGGTGTGGTAAGATTGCACCTAGATTTTGTGGACCTTTTGAAATTTTGGCCAAGAAAGGACTAGTGGCTTATGAACTAGCATTACCTGCACATGTAAGAGCTCATAATGTTTTTTGTGCATATTTATTAAATAATTATGTTTATGAAACTAAGCATGTCATTCATTGGTCATTATTACAGGTGTAATTTGAGGGGGGATTTGGCCCTGAGCCTTTGCATATATTGGACAAGAGAGAAGTGTAGCTTCGGAAGCGCATTGTAGTCCAATTGAAAGTGCAGTGGAAGCACTTTGAGGTAGATGAGGATACCTGGGAAATGAGGCCACCATGAGAAAGGATTACCCCACCTTGTTTAATGATATCATCCAGTGTCCATAGAACACCATAGAAGGTGTTTTATTAAGTGGGGAGGGATGTAATATCCCAAATTTTGGACCTACCATTTATAGGAATGATCCTATTGATGATGATGTTTTATTTTTATATTGGTTCAAAGACCCCAGTACATATGAACATGATGATTTATTTTGTATATTGGGTGTAAGCCAATTGTTGATTATATATGTGTATATACGTTGGTTGTGTTGGGCGTGGACCCTGAAGCACGTGATTGATGAAATATTTTTTGTTGGGCATGGACCCTAAAGCACATGAGTACTTACATTTGTGTTGAGCATAAATATTTGGAACACATGAAAATATAATTGGAAATGTTGGGCATAAGCTCTACAGCATTCCATGTTGATGTTGAGCATAAGCTCTGGGATCCTTGGCCATTGTATCTCTAGGTGTATCGTACAAGTACATCCTAACATTTAGTGTTGAGCGAGAGCTCTGGAATTGCACTATGTTTGTAACTCCCTGTTATAAGCATTGAGTATGGGATTTGGTAAGCACTAGGGGTTACTTAAAAGATTAAAATCACCTCCGAGAGAAAACGACTGAAGAATAATATTGATCTCATCATACTTATTTTTAAGTGATTAAATGAAATTTTGAATTTCTGTATTCTCATCAAGTACAGAATAAATACCATGTTATATGAGGTAAATCCAACATAAAAGGATGTTTGGAGTTTCCTATCCTAGTAGACATGATCCATCTATCTACTTAACCCTCATAAAGAAGTGTCGTTAAGTCTAGGGATCATGATACATGATGCCCGAAGACAAACGTTAGCAAGTATTTTAATACTATGTATTTTAGACGTAGTATGTATAAAGAATTAATTATGATTAATTATATAATTGAATAAAGAAAAGAAGCTCGACCAATTATTATTTATTATTAAAGGATTAATAAATAGTGAAATATCTATGAAAGACAAACTAGGAACTAGTTAAAAGTTCCTAGGTTAAGAATTGAAAATTACCCCAGTGAATTAAAAAAGGGTTAAACCAAGAAATCAAGGATTTATTGATTTAACTATCCCTTTGAATGAGAATTATGTCTATAAAGAATCAAGCCAAGCAAAGGCTTGGGGTTCTGATTTTTATATAGGAGAATTATTGTAATAACTCAAAAATTCGTAAAAATTTAACATTTTTCGTGTGACATAAAATGTCAAATGCCAATGTTAATGAACCACTAATTGTTAGCAGATAATTAAACAGTTTGTAAGAGAAACAAAGATTACTTCTTTATAAGGTTCTGTTTAACTTAAAGGCTTATCTTTAAATACTGCGTTAGTACTGTTTTGACCTAGCAGTGGCATTTTCCAGAAAGTAGAAAAGGAATCTATCTTTTACTAATGCTAAGTATGTTATTGTTTTCTTTTGACAAGTAGGGAAAGTTTCTTAGGTGTGATTGGAGCTTACTTAGCTTATATCTAACATAGTGTAACTGATGGTTCTTTACAAGTTCTAACAGGTAAGAGTTTGTTCCAGTAAAAAAAAATGTATATCGAGGTCAGGAAATTTACTTCACTAGCATAAATATGATGCTAGAATTAGAATGTTTAAATTCATCTTGTCTCCATAAGAGGTAACATTGATCTTATTTAAGTCGTCAAAACTCTATAAAGATGTTTAATCAAAACTACATATGCACAGGTTAAAAAGCATGACCAATTACTATAAAAAATGAAATGAAATCAACTCGATGACTAAGATTAATTGTAAATAATATTCATACTTTTTCTTATAGTAGATGTGATCTAAAGTTTATATAGGAAGAAACAAGGTTCACAAATTTATGCTTAGATCACTCAACAACATTTGCGGTTTGGTTTTGAGCATAAGTATTTGAATCCTTTTGTAAACATGAAGGAAATACTCTATGTTGTTGAACTATAAAATTAGTCTATCTTATTTAAGAGTTTTGTTTTCTAAGGGTTTTTCAGTCATCATACTCGTTAGATGTATTATCAAATTTACCTTTATCCTAGGGTTTTATAACTAAATGTTTTCTCACTAAATAAACAATACTACTTTTACTCTTAACGGTTTACTCATTATTTTGACGATAGAATTACAATTGAGACTCTTATATATGTCTATGTATTGCACTCACTTGTAATCACAATTACACAATGCAATAAAAGATTTGTACCAATATTCTCTTCCTAGTTTGAAAGAATTCTTCTTCAAACTGTTACACAGTGAATTCTTTTTACTTGTATTTTACACTTCAATTCCTAGTGTACCCTTCAGCTATAAATTACACCTTACACAAGGTTGCTTAGTAAATCTATTGAGATAATGTTGTTGGTTGGAAATAGTGAGAGATGTCATATTTATTTGGTCCTAGTTAACATTTTACTCTCCAACAGTAACAATTCAAAAGACTACTTCAAGGAATCAAAGACTACTTCAAGGAATCATTAGATCTCCTTCTTATTATAGTTTAATATTAAAATTATGTCTTTTACATATGTTTTATAAAACATAGTTAACAAAATAACTACCACGTCTTGACCTATAACAATAACCCTAAAAGGAAATTCATTTCTTGTTTCCATAGTTTACAAACTAGGAATTAAAAAGATCAAGGTTTATTTCATTATTAGTAATCAAATTTATATTGATTAAATGATTATTGGTTTCGATTTGTAATGATTTATATGCATATTGGAATTGCATACTCAACTATTGACTTGCACCCACGTTGATGAAATAATTTTGAGGACACATGGATATGTTTTGTCGATGGGTTAAGTTGACTTATAACGAAAGCCTTAACCCTTCCTTTCACATTGCAAGAGTTCATTCTACTGGTGCGGCCAAGCTGCGAGCTCGTGGCTTCCATGGCTATTTGTTGACCTCCTGGTTCCCAAATTTGCTACGAGCTCCATTTGGTGAGAAATATATATTGGTTTTTTTTATAGTTTGTAAACTGCTATGGGTATTGTTCATGGGAAAGTTTTTTATCACCAGACTGACGACTGTGACTTTCGTTCTAACATTAGAGGAAATTTCAACTCAAAATGGGCCTCCTAAAATGAACTAGTAAAATAATAGTTAAAATAATAAAATAATATTTATTAATTTTGGAGGAAGAAAAGAAAAAAACTACTTTTTTTTCTTCAGGTATTTCTTTTTATTGGGGTAGCGAGGTCCATCAAAAGTATGCCGAGTGGGCACTCGTTGGATGCGGAATTTAATTCCGCATCCAATGAGCTCTCCCGATCGAAATTTGAGTAAAAACATAGGGAGATATGTCAAAAATACAAACAAAAAAAGTAGTTTTGTTTATGATACCTATCCCCAAATTTATATTAAAAAAGTGTTTAAAACCTATACGGTATTTCAAATTTAAAGCAATTTCATTGGCTAACACATGATGACATGGATTTTGAGTAAAAGTTAAAAGGCCCATTTTGAGTTGAAATTTCCTCTAATGATAGACACAATGGACAGAGTTTTAAGCCACAAGTGTTCTCCATTCTGGTTGGAGTACTGCTCGTTTCCTTCAAATTCGTGACTCACGGTTCCAGTTGTATATGGTGCATTAATCTTGTTCGGGGCATCACTCTCCAATGTGCCATCGAGTTTGCTCTAGCAGCTTGCTTCCACGATTTCTCCAAAACAAAAATTGCTTGTAGGTAACGACCTGTCTGAGTTTTTATTTAAGATAAAATTTGGAAATTTATATTATATTAGAAATATTATAACCATTGAATGGTTACTCTATGCAGGTCCTTTTCCTAGCTTTGGAATTTGGATGTGAGCACATTTCTTCAAGCTTCGGACATGCAGGCAGTGGTAAGCCCCAGTTGTACTGAGGGTTTCTCTTGCATTTGTGTTGTGGTGGAAAGGAAGATAAGAACCTCCTTTGTACGGGTTATGGCTCGGCCTAGGTTTACTTGTTAGGTTATTACTTATTTTGTTTTGTTTTTATACTATTTTAAAACCTTAGAGGTTATTATGTGCAAGAAGCTTGAAGGCTGTTACAGTCGTCACTTATGGATTTCATGAAAGAGCCTTTATGGCCTGGAAGGTGTAAGAGATTTTTGTTTTTCATACTTGGCTTAAGCTGTGACATTACTGTTTTGACCACTCAGTGGTTTCTTGAAATTTTATATGGTTTTTACAAAAGACTGTTCTTTCAACAAAACTTGTAAACAAATGAAAGGTTTGACTTAATAGGAAAATAAATGGTTAAAATTTTCGTTTACTATTTCTGTTTAAACCTGTATAAACTGTTTTGCTCAGGCTTAAGCCTCGATAGAAGTTATAAAAGGCCATGGGCCATTATGCTATTTCTATTTTGTCTCTGTTTAATTTGTTTACATTGTTATTTTAGATTAAATTTATATTTAATATAAATGATTTATAGTAATTTTTACTATTTGAATTTATACAGTGTTATTAGATGAATAAAGTATTCTCTTTCTCTCATATTGGTTATTATCTATGGATAACGTATAGTTCTATATTTAAATGATTTTTCAAGAATAAATTTAGCTCTGTCTTTATTTTATTTTTAATAAATATTTATTTACAGTTAGATTTTTGTGTTAAGAATAAGAATATGAAAGTATCCTTCAGAGAAAAAACCTATCTCTTGTAAACCCTAAGTAATTCTTGACGTTTGTAGCAAAACATCTATGTTTTCAGAACAAACCATAAATGTAAACTTGAATAAATTATTATAATTAAACCATGAAGCACTAGTTATGTTATACCCTAAGTACTACTTTCACTGTACCTATATTTGTTTATTAAACTTTATTTATTGTATTTGTAATAAATATTAATACTAGTAATAATTCTATGACTATTATAATTACTAGTAATTATTATATAATCTACTCTTTTCTTGTAATTAGATAATACAGTCACTTTTAGTAGACAGATCAAGTACAACTAAATTTCTGAAAATAAATCATATAAATCTAGAGAAGAAGTCATTTGCATTTTTACATTTAGAACTAATAAACAAATCTACATATCTAACTTAAGCAACCAATTGTACTAGAGTACTGCATTATAAAAGGAGTGGAAAAATATAGTGTCGTAATTTATTTCTATTCATTTTTCATTTAGCAAAATATCTAGTCTTTTAAAAGTAATATGCTAATCACCAATTCTACCCATAAACAATGTTCTTTTCTTCTTCATAACCCTAACAAAAATAATAATATGCATATCTTGAAAACTAGTAATCTATTTCTAAAAACAGTAAATAACCTATAAATAAACCTGAACAAATAAAAGCTACCAAATGGATGAGGTGACAACAGCTTAAGGAGGCTTTTCCTCCCAACTAACTCTTGGAGAAAGCTTAGTCTAAACTTTCTCGGGACCCCTGAACCTGTCTCCTTGTACTCCTCGTAGAGTACTAGGTGGGAGGTGTAACCTTGAGATCCTCTGTCACTTTAATAGATGTACAACAATAATTCACCCCTTCTCTTAGTAGTAAGAACTTCATCCTAGAGTAGTTGCACAAGTTGAATCTTCAGCAGTTAACCCCTCAAACTCACTTCAATAAGTCCCCTCGATCGAATTCTTATGTGCACTTCATTCACTCAGAATGATCACAATTACAGAATGAGAAGCCTCAACTGTCTTCAATGGGAATTTTTATATCAATTCCTAGGTCTTCTAGGTCAGTTTTTACTTAATGTGCCACCTTCTCCTATTCAACTTTCTTGGTGAATCATGACCAAAATTGTAGGGAAGTTGCCACCTGCAATAGTTAGAAGTAGTTTGAGGATGTTGCCACTTGTCAGTATACTCTCCACCCAGTCTCCTCCACCAAGTGACTAGTTAACACTTATTTAACAGCTTCTCTAAGCTATTGTCTCATCATTTATTTATTTATTAATAAAATATTCTGCAATACATTAATTATCCTTGTCCCCAATTCGTCATCAATTACAAAATTTATCATAAAATACAACATAATGTTTTTCAATGACATTAAATTGTTTTGAAAATTGGGGCATGTGACATACACACCCCCTTAATTTATAACATCGTCCTCGATGTTATTTATTCCTCGTCCTCAGAATTTCCCTGAAATAGAATTGGATACGCATCCCGTATATAACTTTTCAATTCCCAGGTGGCTTCTTTTGTGAGTAAGGTGCTTCCATTGCACCTTCACCTAACCAATGGTGCGATTCTGAAGTGAGATCTCCCTTCTTTCGAGGATACAATCCGGTTCCACCAGAAAATCTCCTTCGGGTTTGACCTTCACATCATTCCAATTAATAACATGAGTAGCATCATATACATATTTTTTTAATACATAAATATGAAATACATTGTGAAATCTTAAATTTGGTGGTAGAGCTAACTGATATGCTACATGTCCTATCATGGACAATATTTCAAAAATACCACAATATGGGGGTGCTAGCTTAGCACAGCTACCTCACCTCAGAGAACTCTTTTTAGGTATCACCTTAATAAAAACATGTTCACCTACCTCGAACTCCTTTGGAGTTTGTTTAAGATCTGCTTGGTTTTTCTGTCGATCTTGTGCAACTTTCAAGTTACCTTCTACCTATTTTACAATTAACTCCATCTCCTTTAATAATTTAGGTCCTAATACTAGCATGTCAACTGGATTACTCCAAGAGATTGGGGTATTACATTTCCTTCCATACATAATTTCAAAAGGACAATATCTAGCTGAAGCTTGATAATGAATATTATAAGCAAATTCTACAAGGTTTAAGTAATCTTCCCATTTACCTAGCTTCTCCTTTACATACATGTTGAGCGGATCCTCCAATAACTAATTTACTCTTTCAGTTTGTCCATCAATTTCAGGATGGAAAGACGTACTAAAATTTAACGTAGTATTTAACCCTTTAAACAAAGATCTCCAAAAGTTGCATGTAAACGTAGGGTCTCGGTCGAAAATTATCACCTTCAGTATTCCATGCAACCAAAAAATTTGTTTAAAGAAAATATCAGCAATATTTGTAGCTTTATAAGTATTTTTTATAGGTATAAAATTGGATGCTTTACTCAATTTATCAATAACTACCATTATTGAGTCATTTAAGTTTTGATTTCTAGGTAGTCCTATGATAAAATCAAGGTTAATTATCTCCCATTTCCAACTAGGAATAGGAAATAGATGGAGTAGCGCAGCTAGATGGTGATGTTCAGTCTTTACTTGCTGACTTTCAAAGCACTTAGCAATGTATTCTGCCAACTCATTTTTCATGGTTGGCAAGAAATAATCCTTTCTTAGCATGGTTATGGTTTTCTGGTAACCTAGATGCCCTGAATAAGGAGTTTTATGAACTTCGTTTAAAATTAACAACTTAATATTAGGTACATTAGGTATGTATAATCTATCTTTATACAATAATAATCCTTTTTCATTCAAGTTGTACCCTGTATTTAGACTTTCTATTAAATTTTCTCTTACCTTTGCTTGTAATTTTTGATAATTTCCATTTTTTTCTAATCCATCTTCTAATTGTTCTTCTAAGTCTGCCTTATAAGCGCTGATGGATACTGTAAAATTTAGTTTTTCATTTCTACTTAATGCATCATCAGCCTTATTCTCCTTCCCTTTAATATGTTGAATTTAAAAATCTTATTCACTAAGAAATGCTAGCCACCTAGCTTGCCTAGCATTCAAGTTAGGTTGTTCCAACAGATATTTTAATCCTTTATCATCTGTCATTAATATAAACTTCCTTCTTATTAAAATATGACGCCACACTTTTAAGGCATGTATGACAACAACTAACTCTAAGTCATAGGTCAAATAATTTTTCTCATGAACCTTCAGCTTCCTAGACTCATAACCAATGACGTGTCCTTCTTGAGTTAAAAATCCACCTAAACTGTCATTGCATGCATCAATACATACTATAAAATCTTTATTAGGGTCAACAATTATTAGAAATGGTGTTGTGGTTAATAACGTTTTTAACTTTTTAAAACTATCTTCACACTTCTGATTCCAATCAAATTTCTTCCCTTTTTTCTGCAAAGAGGTTATAGGATTTTGAATTCTTGAAAACCCTTTGATGAATATTTGATAATAACCAGTAATACCCATGAATGATCGGACATCATTTATGTCTTTTGGGACTAGCCATTCCTCGATTGCCTTTAACTTTTCGGGGTCGATAGAAATTCCTTCTTTAGTCACCACATGACCCAAATACTGAATTTTATCCTTAAAGAAGTCACATTTACTAAATTTTGCATATAGTTGATGTTCTCGTAACTCTTGTAAGAAACTTTTTAAGTGTTCTTTATGTTCCTTTGTACACTTTGAGTAAATTAAGATGTTGCCAATAAATACGACCACAAATTTATCGAGATATTTATGCATTACATTTTTCATCACACACATAAAAATAGCTGGGGAATTAGTAATCCCAAATGGCATAACGACAAACTTGTAATGACCATATTGGGTCCTAAAAGTTGTTTTAAGGATGTCTTCATCCTTAATTCGGACATGGTGGTAACCAGTAAATAAATCCTTGAAAACACCGTTGCTCCATGTAGTTGATTAAACAGATCATATATGTGGGGTAACGTGTATCTATTATTGATAGTCATTTTATTTACTTAACAGTAATCTATACATAGTCGTAGAGTTCCATCCTTCTTCTTAACAAGGATGACAAGTGCCCCCCGAAGGGAGACACACTGGGTCTAATTTAATTCTTATCAATGAGATCATTTAACTATGACTTAAGTTCATTTAATTCGAGTATATTCATCCGATAAGGGGATTTTGAGTTGGGCACTGAATGAGGTACTAGCTCAATAGTAAAATCTAATTCCCGTTTCGGAGGCAGTCCCAGAATTTCTGCCAGAAATACATCTGAATATTTGCTTAGGTTTGTAATATCTTTCGGTTTTCATTTATCTCTTTTATTAGTATTTTCTTCATTAATTACAATTATGGCAAAAGATTTACAGCCCTTCCAAACAACTCCCTTAAGCTGTAAATCATAAATCAGCCTTATGGCTATTTTCCTAGGGATTCCTTTTACATTTATTAACTCTCCATCGTTATTTATGGAAGCATAAGTTTTATCAAAGAAATTCAGGACTACCTTATGTTGTTCTAAGCAATCCATACCAATTAACATGTCATATGAACCTAAAGGTAACACATTAAGCCTAACAAAAGTTTCAAATTTATCCATAGTTACGGGACAATTCTTAGCAAAGCTAATTACTTTGCTCTTTGCACCAGTAGCTAGCTGAACTAACCAACATCTTGAAAAATTTTCTGTAATGTCCCTCTTATACACCCCAAGAAATTCGGGTTCTGAATGTATGATGTATTCATTCTTCGAGTGAGGAGCTCAAGGCCAAGGCCCCGCCAGAAGAAAAATGATAAAATCAATATAGTCGAAGATCCAAGTTGTAGGCTTAGGATCTGGTCGCAGCTTAATGATGGAAAAATTAAGCCTATGAAGGCAAAGGGGTAAGATTAGGGACCTCCTACTTATTTTCGTAATCAGCCAAAACTAAACTACCATAGGCTATCCTTTAGCGATAAGTATGTTTGAGCTAGGATGGAGGATGGTTACCCTCTTTTTTTTGACTTCGACATGGAAGGGTCGATTAGTCATAAAGTCTAATAGGAAAAACAAGGGAAAACTACCAAGCGACTTAATCAACTTCAGGTAAAAAGATATATGGAGGATATACAACATTATGTTATGCATGTATATCATATCTATATATATAAATAGTGGAGCATCATATAACAAAAGAAAAGTACTTCTATACATATTAGTGGATCCTTGAGAGATGAAAGAGATTATACATATATAGTATATGTGGAACATTATAATGAAAACAACATAGTTAAAGAAACGATATATATATAATTTATATATTATGTAGAACACTATTTATTCGGAGTAGGAGAAGAACTTTAAGGCTGATTTATGGCCGTAAATTGGGGATGCATCAGATATATCTTAACTATGGATTTTTCGTTGATTGAGGAGGCATTATGAAACTCCCATGACACTTATTAAAAAAATAATAGAATATAAAAGAACGCCCATGGGTTGGGCACATGCTTCTTGATAATTAAATCACCGGTGAAAACGAGAAATCTGCCACCCACTCAGGATGACATATTTGATGACCAAGGACAGTGGAATTTATACCTGGCAGCCGTTTTCTTCTGCTCCGGGAACGGAGGGGATGCGCACGCTCAGCCTGGGCATTTTTTTTTCCTTTATGCCTATCTCATACCGGCACTCCGATTGGAGGGAAGCAGGATATGATTAAAAGGGGCGCGTCGCTGGAGCAGGGGGGGGGGTGCCGAGCAGCACCAGGTTACGCTGCTGGTATGCAATTGGGTTTGACCGGTGGAGGGCATGGTACACCATCAGAAATTATGTTTGGCGAAGAAAAATATCTGGTTCTTCTGGTGATGGACCAGGCGCGTTGGAAATAGATCGATTCTCTTGGGTAAGGGGTCGAAAACTCAGAACCTTGCTGAATGTCTATGTGGTTGGGTATGTATCTTCTCTTCTCTTTTTGGTTGAATTTACCCAAGTTTTTGATGGATCTAAAATGCAAAGATCATGACCCTCACTTGGGGGGGCACAAATATAACCTAGTTTTACTTGCGCTTGCCATGACCTCGTAGTCGAGGATGCACTTATCGCAGCCTGCATTATAGGTTTTCCGGTGTGTTGATCTTTGAATTTAGGTTTTTATGATTTCTCAAACTGAAGTAAAACCCCGACAAGTGAATGCGTTGGGCCATGGAGATGATGGCACTGTTAACGTTGTGAATTATTATGCATGCCTGATCTGAATTCTTTTGTGAGCCGATTTGGTGGAGTGCGTAGGGCCTGAAAAGTATCTGGATACTCCTTGGTTGCAACCTATTTCCCTGGCAAATACCTGGGTTTCGCAGACTTGTGACTCATGTTTCCATTGTTTATTTTTCTCTTTGAGTAGTGCGCACAGCGTTGTCATCTGCGTTTCATTCATGAGTGTGCATACCCTTGTATGGGTAGCATTTTAATCCCCTGTGGAGTGATAACCCTAGATTTTATATCATTCTCGGGATTACATATGCTTCTTTTCCCTCCAGCGTTGGAATGGATACCTTGCGTGCAAAGCGATTGAACTTGCTGCCTTCCTTTTAAAAACTGATATTTTATTGTATAGCACTCGGCTGTGCAATCATCCTCTTAGCTAGTTGTACTTCAACATAGTGCTAACCAGTTTTTTTAAACCTTGTCTTACTTTGGGCCACTCAAAAACAGCATGTTGTGTCATGCGCTATTCTGAATCACTTTTTAGAGTGAATTGAGTCACAAGGGCTTGGTGCAAAGAGCTCTTAACTTCAGCACTCCTCTACCAACATCATTGGTATCGGAAAAGGTCTTTATTTAATGCTGGGATTCTGCATAATTTTTTTCAAGTGCTTGAGGGGTCGTGCGATATGTGATTTTTAATCAAGCTGGTTTTCTGAATATTAATGATAGCGCCTTCATGCTGAGGGTGAGGAATTATTCCTTGTATAAGTTCTCTTAACTTACCACCATAGATAAGCCATTAAACCTACTATTCGTCCATGCAACGTCTTAAGAATAGACTCAACGTGCCGAGCTGCGATTTAATCTTTATACTAAGTTTCAGATCTGTGGTTGCATGTTGAGTTCCTGCCAGAACTAGCTAGAACATGGCTGAGGAAACTTTCATCTACGATATCTTGACCTAATCCCAAAGAGCGTCCTCCTGTACCGGCATAGACTGGGGACAGAGATGGTTATTGTATCGATGTTTGTGTTTGCTCTGTTGATGTAGCGTTGAAAATTAGGTACACAGCTTCCCATTTGGCATTTTATTCATTTTATAAGCCATATTATAAATGACTTAGCATAGAGTGGGCATTTCTACATAAATTATATGTAAATATATAAATATGACTTTTGAACCAAGTCAAAAGGGTTTTTAAAATATTAAGTGAGGGCTGGGAACCAGCTGGGTTATCCCAAAATCCTAGAAGCTTCTTCATATCCTTGCATGGGATACTAGAAAGAATAGGTTCATACCTTAGTATGGATGAGCCAGAAACACTCACACTAAGAGAGCCTATGAAGAGAATGGGAAGAAAAATGGAAACAATGATGTTGCAGATTGTAACCGATTAATGGAATATAAATCAGATGTTATGACAGTTTTTGTGGACGTAGCCCAGGATTGGGTGAACCACGGTACATTGTTGTCGGTCTCCTTTTCATGTGTCGGATGTCTCATTTTCATATCTCTGAATGTTTTGCTCTTTCCACATTATTTCATGATGATTCTCTGTAGCCTTGTTAATGTTTTATTTTACTAAGACAATAAATAATAGTTGTCCATACTTAGCATTTGGTTTAAATGCATTGATGATGATCACACTACTTTTAATTGGTGCTATGTGGTTAATTATATGATGTAAGATAATTGTATTATGTGCTTTCCACCGGGTGAGCTGAAGTAGTTACACTTAATTCTTTTGCATGGAATAACTTATTATGAGGAAGGTTGAGATAGAGAATGATGTCAACACCTTGTCAGTCATAGAATTGCATGTACCCAATACGATAAGAGAAACTTGAGCATGAAATCAATTCTGAGTTCTAACTTTATGGATAAAAAGCTTATATTTTGGGGAATTAGCTTTGTAGCACACAGGGAAGTAGATTATGTCCTAGTACACGGTAACGCCTTCATTGGGAGGATTAAGGTAAAACCATTAAGAGTAAATCCATATTATTATGGAGTTATAAAATATATAATGTGTCATGGATGCCATCAAAGTTGCGGATAAGAAAATCTGTTATCTAGATGAATTAATTAAAATTTGTCTGCATAATGTAGCTAGGTGAAAATGGGCATGTGACAAACTATGGTTGTATGTTACTTTTGAGTTAATCATAATGATGGTACAAATTGTTTAAATGGTGATTCCAAAATAAGATGCTAATGACATCCATTGAAGGGCTAAATGACCCATTTGTTACTTGGGTATACTTGGTTTTTGAAAGCTAATGAATTGAGCACAAGTAAATAGAATGAAATTTGCATGATTGTTTTGGAGAATGGATATAGTTCAACGTATGACTGCCTTTCCATGCGCACAGTTTTACCTTATCATTTTCACACCTAATGGAATTAAGGTAGAGGGGGTACATTACATTTTCAACTCATAGCTTACACTTTTCTACCAAATTAGGAGAAATATAACTTAAACTAGCTCCTCGATCGATTAAAATAGATATAGGTATTTGATTTAGCTTACCTTCCACTTCCACCATGAAAGTCTGATAATCTTCTTGCCGGTTCTCCAACGCTGCATTGATACTGGGAATTGTCCTCACTAGATCACCAACATTCATCTTCTCCTCTATTGCATGTATATTGCTAGCAGTCATCTTCTGATTGGGTCAAACTGATGCATAATGCAGACCATTACATTCCCAAAACTTTATTGGTTCCTTTCATCCAAAATTCCTGGTATAGTTACTTCGGTTGTTAGCAGATTCTTTATTCCTTTGATTATTTGGATTGTTCTTTGAATTAATTTTGTTCCCTTAGAAATTTTTACAAGGAAAATTTATGGTGTTACTATTCTTAAAATTTCGATTGGGTACAAAACCTTTATTTTTTTGTTCAAAGTTATTATTTCTTTTGGCCTTCGAGTTGGTCATAGTTTCCTTTTCAAGATTTTGTTCATAACATAAATTCTCTTTTCTCATTGATTCTTCTAAAGTTTTCAGATTGTCATACTCAATTCTGTCTTTTATATGATAAGGTAAACAACTGAGAAACCATTGTACCTTAGGTTTCTTGTCCATAATATATGGCACATATGTGAGCAGACTTAGAAATTTACTATTTAGTTCTTTCATATTCATTGTTCCCAGTTTTAGCTCGTAAAATTTCTTAGCGCTCTTCTCATAGTACTATTCAGATAAAAATTTCTTGTTGAAATATTTCTTAAATGTACTCCAATTAATATTTTTCTCCCTTATACCTTTTACTCTTTTCAAGTATTGCCACAAAATATCCATTTTCCCTATAAGATTATAAATAGCCATCCTGGCCTTCAGTTGACTAGAGTAGTTATAAATTTGGAATTATTTTTTCATCTAGGACAGCCAAGATTCTGCCTCTTCCCCCTTCTCAGTTTCACCATTAAAGGTTGGTGGCTTGATTTTCTTGAATTCCCTTGAGATTTCTTTGTAAGGTTTAAAATTGTTCTTCCTAGTATGGTCATTATCTTCACTAGTGTCACCAGTATATTGGAAATGTTGTCTATGTGAATCACCATACACTTCAGAAGATGAGCTACTTTCATTTTTAATTTGTTTAGTCTTTTTATCGTTATGCTGATAACCCATATCTTCAGACTCAATTCTTTTATCTTTTTCCTCAGTATGAAATCTTTCCATCAAAATATGATTTAGCTCCCCGTGATCTCTCAGGATTCTCTCATTTTCTTTTTTGACCGATTCCATCTTTGTTTTTAGTTCCTTAACTTTTGTAGTAGTTCAGAAGAATTATTACTTATCCCTTCTTGTATAGGTACTTTTTGAAAATTATTTCGTTCAGTGTAAGGAGACTCCTCATCTGCATATTCCTCTAATCTATCCATACCTGTGGTTAACTCAGAAAACAAAATTCTCTAAAATATCATTCAAAACAAGATAACGTCAGTATACTTGTGTAAATTTACTGTTTCATTTATGCAAGTTGAGCCACATTCAAGCCTAGTGTCTGAACCTTATGCTCTGATGCCACATGTAAGAACTCAAAAATTCATAAAAATTTAAAAAAATTTGTGTGACATAAAATGTCAAATGTCAATGTTAATGAACCACTAATTCCTAGAAGATAATTAAATAGTTTGTAAGAGAAATGAAGATTAATTCTTTATAAGGTTATGTTTAACTTGATGGATTATCTTTAAATACTGTGTTAGTACTGTTTTAACCTAGCGGTTGCATTTTCCAGAAAGTAGAAAAGGAATCTGTCTTTTCCTATTGCTAAGTATGTTATTATTTTCTTTTGACAAGTAGGGAAAGTTTCTTAGGTGTGATCGGGGATTACTTACCTTATATCTAACACAGTGGAACTAATAGTTCTTTACAGGTTCTAATAGGTAAGCATTTGTTCCAGTAAAAAAAATGTATATCGAGGTGAAGAAAGTTACTTCACTAGCATAAATATGATGCTAGAATTAGAATGTTTAAATTCAGCTTGTCTCCATAATAGGTAACGTTGATCTTATTTAAGTCGTCAAAACTCCATAAATATGTTTAATCAAAACTGCATATTCATAGGTTAAAATGCATGACGAGTGACTATAAAAAATGAAATGAAATCAAATGGATCATTAAGATTAATTCTAAAGAAAATTTTACTTTTGGTTATAGTATATGTGATCTAAAGTTTATATAGGAAGAAACAAGGTTCATAGATTTATGCTTAGATCACTCAACAACATTTGGGGTTTGGTTTTGAGCTTAAGTGTTTGAATCCTTTTGTAAACATGAAGAAAATACTCTCTACTGTTGAAATATAATACTAGTCTATATTATTTAAGACTTTTTTTTTATAAGGGTTTTTTAGTCATCATACTCATTAGATGTATAATCAAATTTACACTTATCCTAGGGTTTTATAACTAAATTTTTACTCAATAAATAAACAAAACTACTTTTACTCTTAACTGTTTACTCATTATTTGGATGATAGAATTACAATTGAGACTCTTATATAATTCTATGGATTGCACTCACTTGTAACCACAATTACACAATGCAATAAAATATTTGGACAAAGATTCTCTTCCTAGTTTGAAAGAATTCTTCTTCAAATTGTTACACAGTGAATTATTTTTACTTGTATTTTACACTTCAATTCCTAGTGTACCCTTCAACTATAAATTACACCTTACACAAGGTTGTTTAGTAAATCTCTTGAGATAAGGTTGTTCGTTTAAAATAGTGAGAGATCTCATATTTATTTGGTCCTAGTTAACATTTTACTCTCCAACTCTAACAATTCAAAAGACTACTTCAAGGAATCATTAAATCTCCTTCTTATTATAGTTTAATATTAAAATTATGCCTTTTACATATGTTTTATCAAACATAGTTAACAAAATAACTACCCTCTCTTGACCTATAACAATAACCCTAAAAGGAAATTCATTTCTTGTTTCCATAGTTTACAAACTAGGCATTAAAAAGATCATGGTATATTTCATTATTAGTTATCAAAGTTATATTGTTTAAATGATTATTGGTTTCGATTTGTAATTATTTATATGTAGATTGGAACTGCATACTCAACTATTGACTTGCACCCACGATGATGAAATATTTTTGAGGACACATGGAGATGTTTTTTCCATGGGTTAAGTTGACTTATAACGAAATCCCTAACCCTTTCTTTCACATTGCAAGAGTTCATTCGACTGGTGCGGCCGAGCTACGAGCTCGTGGCCTCCATGGCTCTTTGTCGACCTCTTCATTCCCAAATTTGTTGTCAGCTTGATTTGGTGAGAAATATATGTTGTTGTTTTTTATAGTTTATAAACTACTGTGGGTATTGTACATGGGAAATATTGTTATCACAAGATTGAGGACTATGAGTTTTGTTCTAAATAGACACAATGGACAGAGTTTTAATCCGTGAGGGTCCTTTGTTCTGGTTGGAGTACTACTTATTTCCTTCAAATTCATGACTCAGGGTTCCAGTTGTATATGGTGCATTAAACTTGTCTGCGGCATCACTCTCCAATGTGCCATCGATTTTGCTCCAGCAGCTTGCTTCCACGATTTATCCAAAATGAAAATTGCTAGCACGTAATGACTTGTCCGAGTTTTTAGTTAAGATAAAATTTTGAAATTTATATTATATTAGAAAGATTATAACCATTGAATGGTTACTCTATGTAGGTCCTTTTCCCAGTTTTGGAAGTTGGATGTGAGCATGTTTCTTCAAGCTTCTGACATGCAGGCCCTGGTAAGCCCTAGTTGTACAAAGGGTTTCCCCTTCATTTGTGTTGTAGTGGTTGGAAAGATATGAAGCTCTACTGTATGGGTTATGGCTCGACGTTGGTTTACTTGATAGGTTATTACTTCTTGTTATTTTTTTTATACTATTTTAAAATGCTAGAAGTTATTATGTGCAAGAAGCTTGAAGGATGTTACACCCATGACTTATGGATTTCGTGAAAGAGCCTTTACAGTCTCGAAGGTGTAGGAATTTTTTTTTTCATACTTGGCTTAAGCTGTGACATTACTGTTTTTACCACTGAGTGGTTTCTTGAACTTTTAAGTGGTTTTTACATGGAATGAAAAGATTGGTTTTTCAACAAAACTTGTGAACAGATGAAGGTTTTGACTTAATATGAAAACCAATGGTTAACATTTTGGTTTTCTATTTCTGTTTAAACCTGTATAAATTGTTTTGCTCACACTTAAGCCTCGACCAAAGTCATAAAATGCCATGGGCCATTATGCTATTTCTATTTTGTCTCTGTTTAATTTGTTTATAGTGTTATTTTAGATTAAATTTATATTTAATATAAATGATTTATAGTATTTTTGACTATTTGAATTTATACAGTGTTATTAGATGAATAAAGTATTATGTTTCTCTCAAATTGGTTATTATCTATGGATAACCTACAGTTTTGTATTTAAATGATTTTTCAGAATAAATTTAGCTCTCTTTATTTTATTTTTAATAAATATTTATTTACTGCTGTTAGATTTTTTTTTAATAATAAGAATATGAAAGTCTCCTTCGAAAATAAAACCTATTTCTTGTAAACCCTAAGTAATTCTTGAGGTTTGGAGCACAACATCTATGTTTTCAGAACAGAGTGTAAATGTAAACTTGAATAAATTATTATAATTAAACTATGAAGCACTAGTTAGAATAAACCCTAAGTACTGCTTTTACTATACCTATGTCTATTTATTAAACTTTATTTATTGTATTTGTAATAAATATTAATACTAGTATTAATTCTATGACTATTATAATTACTAGTAATTATTATATAATCTACGATTTTCCTGTAATTAGATAATACAGTCACTTTCAGTAAACAGATCAAGTACAACTAAATTTTGGTAAATAAATGATATAAATCTATACAAGAAGTCATTTGCATTTTACATTGAGAACTAATAAACAAATATACATATCTAACTTAAGCAACCAACTCTACTAGAGTACTGCCTTTTAAAAGGAATGGAAAAATACGGTGTGGTAATTTCTTCCTATTCATTATTCATTTAGCAAAATCTTTACTGTTTTAAAAATAATGTGCTAATCACAAGTTCTACCCATAAACAATGCTCTTTTCTTCTTCATAACCCTCACAAAAATAATAATATGCATACCTTGAAAACTAGTAATCTATTTCTGAAAAAATAGTAAACTATAAATAAACGTGAACAAATAAAACCTGTCAAATGGATGAGGTGACTGCATCTTGAGGAGGATGTTCCTCCCAACCACCTCCTGGAGAAAGCTTAGTCTGAACTTTCTAAGGACCCCCGAGCATGTCTCTTGGTCCTCCTAGTAGAGTACTCAGTGAGAGATATAACCTTGAGATTCTCTGTCACTTTACTCGAACGACATCAGTAATTCATCCATGCTTACAGCCATAAGAAATTCATCCTAGAGTAGTGTAATATACCTCTTATACCTCAATGCCATTATGTGTGAAAAATGGGTAGTATTTTTGTTTTGTTGCTGCTACGAAATGAATCGATCATGTTAGTGGCGGATTTTACATGGCATTTCATTTAAGCACGTCCAATCAAATTTGATGATGTCAAAACTATACGCATTGTAAAACACTCATTTGACAATTTACATTAACCTTCGACTAACAATATTGATCTCTCTTAAGGAAGGCAATTGATTCAACAGATTACTCATTGTTTATTTTTAAGCAAATGAATCGTATGAGATGCACTTTCGTTCATACCAAAATCATGTCTTTACAAAAACATTCAACCATTAATGTATTAGTGGTTTGGCTGGAAACTGCAAGCGTTTTCGTCATAGTGAATTTAAAATGATACTATGTGCGGACAAAAAGTATTATAATAAATTTTCTTGATTATCTTCTATAGTAGCGAAATCCCTTAACAAGGTTGCAGAATAGCATCACATGTATACAAAAGAATGTAAGGAAAGTAAAATATTATGACACATGAAATGAAACAAACACATAACCCACATTATATTTTTGGATGTGATCTAATATTTTGTTATGACTCATTCTATCGATTCATACGAGATAGCAAGACACCTCAAGAGACTGTTTATTGATTCCATAATATCACAGCTATTTGTTAGTGCATTCAAATCTCATTTGCCTTCATGTAGTTATTCATCAAGAACTGAGCTTGTTCGTTAGCAATTGATTTCTTGCTTAACATTATAAGCATCTCAGTATTCACATAAAACACAATATCGAACAACACGGAAATAAAACTACATAAAATATAAAAAATTACGTGCACATAACCTAATATCTAGACCACATAAGATGCAACCAAAAGACACAGATGTACGTGGTTCACCCCATCCAGGGTTTACGTCCACCAAAGTTTTCTTACCCTTTTATAAAAATCTCTCAACCCAAGAAATTACAGTTTCTACAACACATCCATTGAAACTAGCCCCTTTTTCAAGGTAACCTTATAGTAAAAATTACATAATAAAAAAAAATAAAAGCCTCAGCATATAAACAAATCTCGAATTTTCCAGATATTCGGAAAATAGCTCAGCTATGGTTGTGGGAACTATAACATAACTCACAAAAGTAAAAAATAAAAGCCTAAGCATATAAACAAATCTTGAATTTTCCAGATATTGGGAAAACAGCTCAGGTATGGTTGTGGGAACTATAACATAACTCACAAAAGTAAAAAATAAAATATTGAGCATATAAACAAATCTTGATTTTTCAGATCTTGGGAAAAAAGCTCAGCTATGGTTGTCGGAACTATAACATAACTCACCAAAGTAAAAAATAAAATCCTGAGCATATAAACAAATCTTGATTTTCCATATTCTTGGAAAATAGCTCAGCAATGGTTGCCGAAACTATAACATAACTCACCAAAGTTAAAAATAAAATCCTCAGAATATAAACATATCGTGATTTTCCAGATCTTGGGAAAATAGCTCAGCTATGGTTGCTGAAACTATAACATAACTCACCAAAGTAAACAAATAAAAGCCTGAGCGTATAAACAAATCCTGATTTTCCATATCTTGGGAAAATAGCTCAGCTATGGTTGTCGGAACTATAACATAACTCACCAAAGTTAAAAATAAAATCCTGAGCATATAAACAAATCTCAATTTTCCAGATATTGGGAAAATAGCTTAGCTATGGTTGCCGAAACTATAACATAACTCACTAAAGCAAAAAATAAAAGCCTGAGTATATAAACAAATCTTGATTTTTTAGATCTTGGAAAAATAGCTCAGCTATGGTTGCCAGAACTATAACATAACTCACCAAAGTAAAACATAAAAGCCTGAGCATATAAACAAATATCAATTTTCCAGATCTTGGGAAAATAGCTCAGCTATGGTTGTCGAAACTATAACATAACTCACCAAAGTAAAAATAAAAGCCTGAGCATATAAACAAATCTCGATTTTCCAGATCTTGGGAAAGTAGCTCAGCTATGGTTGCCAGAACTATAACATAACTCACGAAAGAAAAAAATAAAAGCCTGACCATATAAACAAATCTCAATTTTCCAGATCTTGTGAAAATAGCTCAGCTATGGTTGCCGGAACTATAACATAACTCACCAAATTAAAAATAAATAAATGCCTGAGCATATAAACAAATCTTGATTTTCTAGATCTTCGGAAAATAGCTCAGCTATGATTGT
Organism: Pseudotsuga menziesii; assembly: GCA_001517045.1. Lineage (NCBI taxonomy): Eukaryota > Viridiplantae > Streptophyta > Pinopsida > Pinales > Pinaceae > Pseudotsuga > Pseudotsuga menziesii. The sequence goes on along the minus strand of LPNX010617570.1, from coordinate 88,915 downwards.
CGGAACTATAACATAACTCACCAAAGTAAAAAATAAAAGCTTGAGCATATAAACAAATCTCTATTTTCCAGCTCTTGGGAAAATAGCTCACCTATGGTTGTCGGAACTATAACATAAATCACCAAAGTAAAAAATAAAAGTCCGAGAATATAATAAAATCTCGATTTTCTAGATCTTGGAAAAATAGCTCAGCTATGGTTGTCGGAAGTATAACATAACTCACCAAAGTAAAAAATAAAAGCCTGAGCATATAAACAAATATATTTTCCAGATCTTGGGAAAATCGCTCAGCTATGGTTTCCGGAACTATAACATAACTCAGCCAAGTAAAAAATAAATGTTTGAGCATATAAACAAATCTCAATTTTCCAGATCTTGGGAAAATAGCTCAACTATGGTTGCCTAAACTATAACATAACTCACCAAAGTAAAAAATAAAAGCGTGAGTATATAAACAAACCTTGATTTTCCAGATATTGGGAAAATAGCTCAGCTATGGTTGCTGGAACTATAACATAACTCACCAAAGTAAAAAATAAAAGGCGAGCAGATAATATACCAGATACACATAGAAATTTCGATTTGAAGGTGTACTATGAAAATAGCAATGCCTCTTGTGCCTCCTACTCCATTTCCTCAATCAGAACGCATTCAAATTCCAATATCTTCACAGAATGTAACACCCATTGCCCTTTTCTTTTCCCCGTCACATCTATGGTTTTTAAATAAGACAAACATGGCTCCCCCCTTATCGGCCGTGCAGGGAATTTTTAATTCGATTTAAAACACTGAAATCCTTGCTCGTGTCATGGCAGAGATTGCCCTCCCTTAAATTTATAGGCATTGGCATATTTACTATTTCCTCCCTTTTAGATATCGAGGAGCCAAGTTGCCTAAATATTCTTCCAATTCTCTGAAATTAAATTAAGTCATAAGGGAGTAGGTTCTTGTTACGGGAATAATTCCCACTATTACCTCCATGGAAATAGTAGGTTAAGATCTTACCCATTATAAAATAAAATAAAACCCCGAACTATTCAAGTCTACCCACTTATCATTAAATATGTTAATGTTAGGTCATATATATATGTGTGTGTGTGTGTGTGTGTGTGTGTGTGTCTGCACACCTATTTATAATTCTATTCCCTTATGATATAACTCATATAATTATATGTTTAATAGTTATATCTTTTGTAGGATTTAGCATGGTAACTTTTACCCATAATTTCATCATTTTACCACATAGTTTGATGTCACAACGAGTAGTGCGTAAGACATCTCGTTTCCCTTTCATAAAAGAGGATCATGACAATTACTCATTCTGTTAGCCGAAGTAGACTAGACCCGTCATGACCTACTTTATCTTAGTTCATTGAGGTGGTTGCTAATATTTTCTCATTTCCCGAGGCCCAACAAACCTTTTACCATTTTTCAGTGGATTTTGTCCACGAGTATTGTTCTAGTTGCACAATGTCTTTAAGTCGCCTAAGCCTACCATTTAGGGGATTGCATCATATAGAATTACAAGGTCTTTCTGGTGGGGCCTTGGCCTTGAGCACCTCAGTAGAGACAAGTACAATCAACATTTATAATTTACAAAATATCTAGGGTATACAAGAGGGACGTTACATCCTCTCCCCCTTAAAAATAACATCGTCCTTGGTGTTCCCATTTTCCACCAATTTTCCTTCTTCCATTCTGTCGTCTTTTATTATTTTCATCCCTTTCATCCTGGTCCCCTGTGATCTTTCTGTATCTTCTCAAGTCGCTATCATTCAATAACTGTATTTTTCCTGCAACAAGTTTGGGTCTAGCCCAATTTTCCTCAGTACATCATGTCCAAAAATATAATTCAACTTAACAAAATCCATAGACAATCTACAATTTTTTTCATTGGTGTCACAATACCCAATCATTTTCATAATGCAATTTATTCATCAAAATATAATTACTACCCTTTGGATGTTGGTTTTATCTCCAACCTTTTGATAGTCATGTCGTCTTCGACGTGAGGAAATCCCTTCCTCACATTAGCCATTCAGCATGTAATAGTTACTTGGAAATTTGTCAACATGTTTTACATTCATTTTGTTTTCCAAACTCTCCCTTGAGTTTCTTTTCCATTATTGTGTGGACTTACGACAAATTATGAGGTTACTCACCCTTTTAACCACTAGTTAAAATCTTTCCCCTCAGTGACATCAAACATCGTCCTATCTTCGAGATGTCCAATTTTGCCTAGATCTTTTTTCCACACCATATGCCTAACACCAATGTGCTCATGTGGCAATCGCTTTCCTAACACCATTGTGCTCCTGTGGCATATATGCCTAACACCAATGTGCTCATGCGGTAATCACTTAACTAACACCATGGTGCTCCTGCAGTATTCAAATTTTTCCTTCTTCGTATTTAGTATTCAATCTTTGACTATTCGTGACGCACACTCCTTGGTTCTTATCATGACTTTACTATCATCGTCCTAACTCGTGAATCAACTACATGGTTAGTCAAAGCATCAATCAATAAGCCAAATTTTTTTTATTAATCAATCATTAGAATTTTTCATAAGTTGCAGCGATTTTAATCATCATTTATGAGTTATATAACCTTGTAAATTATCTGGAAAAAATTACTCCTTACATATTTCTAACCAATTGAACGCAACTTATATACATAGGTGGATTTATATATATACCGTAGTGAACGTTGATTATAACGGTGGTCCTGATTCTTGGTGGAGCCTGCAATGTCATTGTATAAACAACATTATCCACAGTTAATCCTTGGTCTATAAAACCTCAAAATTCGACAACTTATAATAAGCAAAGAATCACCCATTCCTAACCTCATTATTTGAGGTAGTGAATATTCTTACCAACAGTCAATTCTGATTGATAGTGTTCTTAGCATGTCCTGCAATGTTAGCATATAACATTATACAACATTCCTCAAATTATTATTTTTATTATCAATATCTTTAGATATCCTTCCTCGGATATACTTGGATAATTACTAGTGGAGGGATATTCCAACTTTACACCACATTCATGAGTGGTAATTCTAGTGACATGGAAATTCCAATAACACCTGTAATCCAAACTAAACAAAATAAACTGCCTACCATTCATTCACTTATTATGTGTAACAAATAACCATTTTCAGGTTATTATTTCATGATAGCCAGACTAGATTAACAATATAAAACATAATTCTTCCTTATGACATATAGATTTTAGGACCCAAGGTAGTATGCTAGTTATGTGCAAACATATAGGTGAAAGAGTTTTGTCCAAAAACAAGTGGTCCCAAATCTTGAGAACCACTACTTCCTCCTACCTTTTGATCTAAATTCTCAATCATTAAATTTGTTTTTGGCTATAATAAGTAATGCACTTAACAAAGTCATTCTACTACAATCATCTATATGCAATTGTAGTCATTCGACTAACATGTACCGGTGTATCCATACAATTTAGTGCAATTTATTTGTTCCAGGTTTACATGAAACTCCTAGTGCAAAGAGGTGTTTCATATTTAATATAATTTTAGTATTTTTAACACCACTAATATTCATTTGATGCCATTTGTATTTTTGACAATATAATATATGCCTTTAGCATAGCTACGATTTTAGCATTACTTACCTTTGTGCTTAAATCATTTTACTATAAGTGATAGTTTGCGGCTAATCTTTTAGAGATTTTTCAAGGGTGATACAGTTACTCCTAATTGATCAACTTATCACATACATAATTATAACCATATTCCTTCACATAACGGTACCTCTAAGATTTTCGAGTACATTTATAAATAATGAACCCTAAATTAGGTCTAGAAGACTTATAGTCAACATTCGATTCTCATTAGCTTTTCAACAGTCCTACTTCCAATTGGTACTTAGGTAACCTTTCAATGCTACTCTTTACAACAATATTCATCATGTTTTACACTGTAACCTATCACAAATTCACATGGAGTTTCAAGAATCTTTTTAACATATATCATGTCCTTAACGGCCAATTCAACTATGAATGTAGGTTCTAGCAATTCAAATCCCACATTACTATTATAATAGAAACTACTATAGTACTTTCATTGACCTTGAGTTCGTCTAAGAGGACTTCTATACTGTGCTAAGAATTTATTTGTACAATTCAAATAAAGGCAAAAGAATCATCTTACCCATTCATAAACCTCTTCGAAAGTAATCAGGGAAATAGCAAGATACCTATGTACTTACGTCGTCGGGCCAAACACGGAAGTGGAAAGAGTAATGGGCCATCTTCATTGTGATTTTTAGAAGATGTTCCATCTTCTCTTTCACAATTACAATGTCAATAAATATCCGCGTTTGGTATGTCTTAAGGTACATAAATTGCAGAACAGTGTAACTTGTTGATTACTCTTATCAAAAGGAAAAACTTAATCATTAGTTCCGAACAAAATATGCGGGAGCGTTTTGAGCCCAAATAGGCCCAAGCGTTTCAACTCTCGCTCTGATACCATCTGTAATATACCTCTTATACCTCAATGCCATTATGTGTGAAAAATGGGTAGTATTTTTGTTTCGCTCTGCTACAAAATGAGTCGATCATGTTAGTGGTAGATTTTACATGGCATTTCGTTTAAGCACATCCAATCAAATTTGATGATGTCAAAACTACACGCATTGTAAAACACTCATTTGACAATTTACATTAACCTTCAACTAACAATATGGATCTCTCTTAAGCAAGGCGATCGATTTGACGGATTACTCATTGTTTATTTTTAAGTAAATGAATCATATGAGATGCACTTTCATTCATACCAAAAGAATGTCTTTAAAAAAACATTCAACCATTAATCTATTAGTGGTTTGGCTAGAAACTGCAAGCATTTTCATCATAGTGTATTTAAAACGATACTATGTGCAGACAAAAAGCATTATAATAACTTTTCTTGATTATCTTCTACAATAGCGAAATCCCTTAACAAGGTTGCATAATAGCATCACATGTATACAAAAGAATGTGAGGAAAGTAAAATATTCTGACACATGAAATGAAACAGACACACAACCCACATTATTTTCAGATGTGATGTAATACTTAGTAATGACTCATTCTATTGATTCATACGAGATAGCAAGACACCTCAAAAGATTGTTTATTGATTCCATAAGGTCACGGCTATTTGTTAGTGCATTCAAATCTCATTTACCTTCATGTAGTTATTCATCAATAACTGAGCTTGTTCGTTAGCAATTGATTTATCGCTTAACATTATAAGCATCTCAATATTCACATAAAACACAATATCGAATAACACGAAAATAAAACTACATAAAATATAACACATTACATGCACATAACCTAATATCTAGACCACATAAGATGCAACCAAAAGACACAGATGTACGAGGGTCACCCCATCTAGGGGTTACGTCCACCAAAGTTTTCTTACCCTTTTATTAAAATCCCTCAACCCAAGAAATTACATTTTCTGCAACACATCCGTTGCAACTAGCACCTTTTGCAAGGTAACCTTATAGTAAAAATTACATGCAAAAAAAAAAAAAATCCTGAGGATATAAACAAATCTCGAATTTTCTAGATCTCAAGAAAATAGCTCAGCTATGGTTCCAGGAACTATAACATAACTCACCAAAGTAAAAAATAAAATCCTCAGCATATAAACAAATCTTGATTTTCTAGATCTTGGGAAAATAGCTCAGCTATGGTTGCTGGAACTATAACATAACTCACCAAAGTAAAAAATAAAAGCCTAAGCATATAAACAAATCTCGATTTTCCAGATCTTGGGAAAATAGCTCAGCTATGGTTCCTGGAACTATAACATAACTCACCAAAGTAAAAAATAAAAACTTGAGAATATAAACAAATCTCGATTTTCTATATCTTGGGAAAATAGCTCAGCGATGGTTTCCGGAACTATAACATAACTAACCAAAGTAAAAAAAATAAAATCCTGAGCATATAAACAAATCTCGATTTTCCAGATCTTGGGAAAATATTTTAACTATGGTTGCTCAAACTATAACATAACTCACCAAAGTAAAAAATAAAAGCCTCAGCATAGAAACAAATCTCGATTTTCCAGATCTTAGGAAAACAACTCAGCTATGGTTGTTGGAACTATAACATAACTCACCAAAGTAAAAAAAAAAAGCCTGATCATATAAAAAAATCTCGATTTTCCAGATCTTGGGAAAATAGCTCCGCTATGGTTTCCAGAACTATAACATAACTCGCCAAAGTAAAAAATTAAAGCCTGACCATATAAAAAAATATCGATTTTCCAGATCTTGGGAAAATAGCTCAACTATGGTTGCCAGAACTATAACATGAGTGACCAAAGTAAAAAAAATAAAATCCTGAGCATATAAACAAATCTCAATTTTCCAGATCTTGGGAAAATAACTCAGCTATGGTTGCCAAAACTATAACATAACTCACCAAAGTAAAAAATAAAAGCCTGAGCATATAAACAAATCTCAATTTTCCAGATCTTGGGAAAATAGCTCAGGTATGGTTGCCGGAACTATAACATAACTCACCAAAGTAAAAAATAAAATCCAGAGCATATAAACAAATGTCGATTTTCTAGATCTTGGGAAAATAGCTCAGGTATGGTTGCCAGAACTATAACATAACTCACCAAAGTAAAAAATAAAAGGAAAGCAAATGATATACCAGATACACATAGGAATTTCAATCTGAAGGTGTACTATGCAAATAGAAATGCCTCATGTGCCTCCTACTCCATTTTCTCAGTGAGAATGCATTCAAATTCCAATATCTTCACAGAATGTAACACCCATTGCCCCTTTTTTTTCCCATCACATCTAGGGTTTTTAAATAAAACAAACATGGCTTCCCCCTTATCGGTCACGCAGGGAATTTTTCATGCTGTTTAAAATACTAAAATCCCTCCTCGTGTCACGGTAGAGATTGCTCTCCCTTAAAGTTAGAGGCATTGGCATATTTATTATTTCCTCCCTTTTAGATATCGAGGAGCCAAGTGGCCTAAATATTCTTCCAATTGTCTGAAATGAAATTTTGTCATAAGGCATTAGGTTCTTGTTACAGGAATAATTCCCACTATTTCCTCCATGGAAATAATAGCTTAAGATCTTACCCATTATAGAATAAAATAAAAACCCCACTTATTCAAGTCTACCCACTTATCATTAAATATGATAATGTTGGGTCATCTATATATATATATATATATATATATATATATGGCTGCACACCTATTTATAATTCTAGTCCCTTATGATATAACTCATATAATTATATGTTTAATAGTTATATCTTTTGTAGGATTTAGCATGGTAACATTTACCCGTAATTTCATCATTTTACCACATAGTTTGATGTCATAACGATTAGTGGGTAAGACATCTTGTTTCCCTTTGATAAAAGAGAACCATGACGATTACTCATTCTATTAGCCAAAGTATACTAGACCCGTCATGAGCTACTTTATCTTAGGTTGTTGAGGTAGTTGCCGATCTGTTCTCATTTTTCGAGGCCTGACTAACCTTTTAGCATTTTTCAGTGGGTTTCATCCACCATTATTGTTCTAGTTGTACAATGTATTTAAGTCGGATAAGCCTACCACTTAGGGGATTGGCTCATATAGAATTACAAGGTCTTTCTGGTGGGGCCTTGGCCTTGAGCCCCTCACCAGAGATAAGTACAATCAACATTCATAATTTACAAAATATCTAGGGTTTACAAGAGGGACTTTACAAGTAGCTACACAAGTTCAATCTTCACCAGTTAACCCCTCAAACACACTTCAAGAAGTCCCCTCCATCGAATTCTTATGTGCACTTCATTCGCTCAGAATGATCACAATTCTAGAATGAGCAGCCTCAATTGACTTCAATGGGAATTTTTATATCAATGCCTAGTTCTTCTCGGTTGGTTTTTACTTAATGAGCCAACTGCTCCTATTCCACTTTCTTGGGGAATCATGACCACAATTATAGGGAAGTTGCCACGTGCAATAGTTAGAAGTAGTTTGAGGATGCTCCCACTTATCAGTATACTCTCCAACGAGTCTCCTCCACCAATTGCCAACTTAACACTCATTTAACAGCTTCCCTAAGTTGTTGTCTCATCATTTATTTATTTATTAATAAAACATTCTGTAATACATTAATTATCCTTGACCCCACTTGATCATCAATTACAAACTTTATCATAAAATATAACATAATTTTCTTCAATGACTTTAAATTGTTTTGCAAATTAGGGCATGTGACAATTATTATTCTCCGCGTTTTTTCTCTCAAGTGTTTTCTTGGAGAACTTTTCCTACAAGGAAAAGAGGATTGATTCAGCACTGGTTACAAGTTTGAAAACCCTACCTTAGGAGCTCTAAGCCACTTGCATGTTGGAGTCCATCTCGGGGGGATCTGGATTTAAACCAGGAACAATTTTGGGTCATGGTTGGGTGGAATGTGGTAGTTCCCAAGTGATTTGGTCATCAAAGAGAGGTGAGATCTACATTGAATTGTTAATGCTGGTTCTTTAAGTGTGCAGGTGCAGCCATTGACAAAGCTTAAAATTTGGGTATGAAAGCCTTGAAGGCCTATTCTATTTCTTTCCTAAAGCTTCATTACTATTTATGTTAAGTAATGGCTGCAATGAAATTTCCAACCCTAATAGTTAATTTTTATGGTTAACAATCTACTAGGGTTTGTATTTACAATTTACTAATCATTAGCTCGAGAATTTTTATTATATGTTGTTTATGTTCACGGTTGTATCTTTCATAAATGTTTCTATATTAACTAGGTTTGATGTTAGCATTATGTTTATACTTTGTTCTCTGTATTTAATACTCTGCTCACATATTCCATTTGTGAGTAGAGGCTTTCCCGAAATTTTAATTGAAACTAGTTCAGTTGTAATTAATTGAAATATTAATTATGCTAACTAGTACAAGTATATATTATAAACTAGATGTGCTAAGAGCAGATTTTATATAATAAACAAATGAAACAAATTATTAAATACCTTCCAAGGATTGCTCCACATAATCATTTAACAACAAAATACTTTGCATAAGTGGAACAAATATTAAAATTAATGAGTGGGATATTGTGACCATCGATGTGGTCCTTATCAAGACTCTCCCATAAAACCTACAGTCTTAACCTCTATAATAAAATACCATAAATCACTTGCATTATATATTTAAAGGTCCCATATATTATTCATCATAAAAATATCCACCTATAATTTTACCAAGTAAACAATTCATATAACTCTATATTAATAAACAGAGGTCGTGGTATCGAACCTTATGGGTTATAAATACATTTCATAAACAAATTTAAACTCCACATTAAAAACATCACTATAGTTTTTATTTAAACAAGGAATTTGTTACTCTTAAGAAGAAAACCCTATCTTATTCCAACACAGGTCGCGATATCGAATCCCATGGATGTCCATGACCTAGGTCCAACATAATAATAACCTTAAACATAAATCAATACCGTAATCAAAACGCATAACAAAATCCATAGTGTAAATACCTAGTATCATTTCTATTATCACTTATAAAATGTTTTACGATTTGGTATTGCCGAGGCCCAAATCAATGAAGGTCGTATACTGAGTCACACCACCCATGGACAAGTTTCCCAATCCAATCACATAGTAATAATTCACACAGTCACACTTCAGTAACCAAGCGATATCATGGGTTTTCCATAACTATGGCTGTTATAGCCATATCTTCTAAAATAAACAAATTGCATGAGAAGCATGACCATGCCATGGAGAAAACAATGAAGTAATGCAATTACATAGAGTCTCGTCCAGCTTACCTGCAAGTCAATGGAGTTCACCTCGCTTCTCCAACTATGCAGAGGCCACATGAAACCCCAATGCCAAAACCATATAATCCACAAACAACGAATGTCGAAATCCTTTGGCAACTGTTTTCACCAACCCCGATGTCATTAATGGCACCAGCTAGTGGCCATTAACGCATCCATAAACCCTCACCATAGCTTGTGGATCATCGTCATATCACATACCAACCTAGTCATAAGTTTAAACCCTTTATCCTATGCTTTTTCCACCTCTAATGTTAGTGAATACATACCATAGTCTCCCAATGTTAAAGTATGCATAGACATTAACACTATGGTATAGTGTTTACAAAGTCATCCTCTTAGCATCAAAGTATTATGTTATCACATGCCCTTTTTGCTAGTTCATATAGGTAGCGTATGTGCATAGGTATTTAGTCTAGGTTTTGTAGTATTTTGGAATCATGGAAAATGTAGTATGCTATGATGCCCTCGCTAGGAAGAACAAGGTTAAGTTTCCAAACTCGTAACCAAGACAGACCTGCAAAATAGAAACGAGAGAAGTGTAATTAATTAAAGAAGAGATAGATAATTAATAATGGTAAGGAGAGTAAGTTAATTCGCAGCATCTAGTTAATTAACTAAGAAAGATAATTAACAAACATAGGGCTTGCCTGAGTCGTAAAATGGAACAATAATAAAAGTGCAAGGTGGAACTGGAAGTATAATTTGGAATTGAATTGTTTCAAGTAACCAATAATCCCGATGTCATAAGAGTAACGTGTAAGTCAATAAATAAGGTGTTGTAGTTCTAATGAAGTAAGTAATCCTGCATAACGAATAATGACCTTACCTCTCACATCATCATGGGAGAACAAGTCTCTCCTGTGACATCCCCAAAATACCTTATTGTGTAATTAGATAAAATGGGTAAAAATAATTTCATTTTTTTTATTTATTAAAGATTTAAACCATCCAATTAGTGTGCTTCTGAATTAGATGTCTGCAAAATATATTTAGTAACATTTTTCACCAATAAACATTTATACTGCATTCATACTAACATCATCATGTAAAAATAAACATGCACAACATAAAGACACAAAAGATGAGACAACCATATACGTGGTTCACCTCCTTCATGAGGTTACGTCCACCAAGATTTTGTTAGTCATTTTATTAATTATTCCCTAAAGGGGATACAATGATGCGGCTTATCTGTTACAATTCGTTTCAGCCTCGACTCTGCACAATCAGTTAGCTCAAGGCTCTACATGATTAGTTAGCTTACAACCGATACCGGTTCTATGAGCTCATGGTCAAAACACCCTGAGTTAGTATAGAACATGGGGGCTTCACTTGTTGACCAATATTCTATCACATTAGTTCATATTGTGGGTTTTAAAATTAATAAAAATCGAACCAATATATTGCAAGTATTTGGGGAGGAGGGGTTTAAGGTGGGGGTGGGTAGGGTGGTTTATAAGGATTGAGGTATAAAAAGGGGTGGGGAGGAGGTTTTAAGTATTGGGAGGGGGTTTCAACAAAAGGAGTTTGGGTCAATATATATCGAAATTAAGAGTATTCTTTAATATGACACGATTGCACGTGCTATGTGAGAGGTTCACTAAGTGAAGTCCCCGTGGTATAGAAGACAACTTAAGCCCTATAACAGCATGTGGCTTTTGTCCTCGATTCCTTCTAGATCTTACGTACTCCATACAGAAATTATTTTACAGATTGATGGCAGCCATAGGGAGTGACATGAGTACTGAAAATCACAGATACATATATATATATATATATATATAAAGCTAACAAAACAAACTATCACTCAACCACAGATCGTTCTATTCACTAAATCATGGGCATAAAATAAAAAACAGAGTTGTCGACCTTACAATATATATTTAGTAGAAATGACACTACTCAACTCTCTTATTTCATGTCCTTAACCAAATCCCAAGATTTTTTAGGAGAATATTAGCTTTTCCACCATTTATGCTTTAAGGTTGGAGTATCACCATAATTTTCATACTTATTACTTTTGAGACTATATTATAAAATTGTATAATCTTCATTTCCACCCAAAGAAGATGACAAAAGAGAGTTTATGCAAATGGAGCTACTCCATGATATGATAATAATTCATAAAAGAGTTACTCTATGATATCATAATCATACAATTTCTATACCAAACGTTTTCTATTGATAGTATATTATAAAACTATATATTGTTCATTTCCACCCAAAGAAGATGACAAAAGAGCTTTTATGCAAAAAGAGCTACTCCATAATATCATAATCATAATATTTTTATACGATACGTTTTCTATTCATACTATGATTATATGCTTATATAATATTCATTTCCATTAAGATGAGATGGCAAAATAGCTTTTATTTAAAAGAGCTATTCCATGATATAATCACCATACGATTGCACCATATTCACTCTATTATAACCATATGATTTTCTATGAGATTTTATGGAGACGAGCTATTCAAACTTCAGATCGTTATAATGACCATTGTTTTTATCAAAGCTTCTCAGGGAATCACCAATCGATAAGGTAACAACATTTTAATAAACACAAAATACCAACACGATTTCCTATGAGATCACGACATCAATAAAAAAAAGATATGGTCTATAAAGGCCTAAAGATATTGAGCCTTAAAAAAAAAGGGTAACTTCAAATGAGTTGAAGAGAAGTGGGGATAACTCCAACACACTAAGGCCATTATATTAGAGATATGTATATTTGTAATAATAATCTAGTCCAACCAACATCCATTACCTATTTTAGTGGGGGGACGCTTACTAAGAAAAGGAATAAGTCCTTGGGGAACGAATAAGTATTCACCCTTTAGATTTATCAAAAGGTTGAGTTGTGATTCCTTCTCACTTGGTTATTAAAATAAACACCCTCTTATTGAATTAATGATTGTTGAAAATAATAAATTCTCATTGAACAAGTTTGACCTCAAGTGAGTATTTCAAATATGGGAATTTCATTTTACTACATTAATGGATAAATTATAAGAGTTACTATTTCCATGGAGGGAATCGTGGGAATTATTCTCGTAACAAGAACCTACTCCTATATGACTTAATTACATTTCAGACAATTGGAGGAATATTTAGGCCACTTGGTTCCTCAATATCTAAAAGGGAGGAAATAGTAAATATGCCAATGTGTGTAAATTTAAGGGAGAGCAGTCTCTCCCATGACAGGAGGAGGGATTTTAGTTTTTTAAAATAGCATTAAAAATTCCCTGCGTGGCCGGTTAGGGGAGGGCCATGTTTGTTTTATATAAACCCTATATGTGGTGGGGGACAGGAGAGCATTTTGGAAGGGAGTTTATATTCGAAGAGAGCTCTGCATTTTATTAGGGCATTGTGTAGGGTGTTCGATATGCGAGGAGATCTCTACAAATTCGAGGAGAGATTTGTGTTTTTTTTCTAGAGGAGGCTCTCTGCGATTTCATATCAGATTAGATCTCTACGATTTCTTATAGAGATGTGATCCTGGCGATTTGGATAAGGGATTGGAGCTTAATTATTTCTACTTGATTCGAGCTTAACGATTTCTCTTGGAGCTAAAACTGTAAGTATAAATCGGCCCTCGATGCCTTGCGGATTTGATCGGGTTAGTACGCTGATTTTGATCAGCGAATACGCTAAATCATGATAGAACTGCTGACTATGAGTTTAGTGCTTTTTCGATTGAGTTTTTCATTTACAACTAATGATTATGCTATTAGCGTTTTGTTATTGATGGCATAACCTGCTAGTCAGTTAACATTTGAATCATTGTTTTAGATCTAGTAATACTCTGATTGCGCTCAGCCTCCAAGTAGTTTATATATAGTTTTTATGCTACTTAGCAAATCGCATTGAGGCCGTTGGGATATCTGGGCATCAAGCTGCTACTTGAGAGCTTGCAAATCCTTTTTCATACCTAACAATACACTCATAGCATTCAAACTCAAAGTGCTAGTTTATATCTGATATTTAAGCCTTTAGCATTTTGCGATTAAAGTGAATCTAACCATTACACTGCTAGGTCTTTTTTTTTAAGTACTTTTGCCGATCTGGTGTGTGATAGCACTGATAAGAGGAGGTGTTTCAAACTAGCATTTGAAACTGAAATGGTCGAATCCTCGTTTTCTCTTTGACTAATTCGGAGATCCTAAAAAAAAGGTGATCTCTGCAACCGTCCTTTGCCTACCTACTGTAACATACCCAAATCTCGATAATAAAATTTTCCTCTTTTATCAAAAGACAAATTAAAAATGCTATAGCAATCACACAAGAATTCCTATTTCAAACGTTCCTCCAAAGTTCAGATTTGTTTATCAAGATGTACATGTTGCTTTGTTAACCATTCATGGCACATACATAATCTATGGCAAGGTTCTTATGCATTATCATTTTTCTAATAATCTTTAGATTTTGGTTTTCCATTGAATGCTTTACCTTGGATTTATGACATGTACACCTCCACAAGAAAGTCCTAGTAATAATATAATCTCATGATCGACTATATATAAAACTTGTTTGGTCTCTATAGTGAAAATCAACTATCAATCCAAATATATATACTCACCATATCCCAACACACCTTTACTTGCGGCTAACATATTGTACGTCAATCCCCAAAAAGGGTGTTGGACGTAAGAGGAAACTTACCATGCTGAATTAACCACGTCAAATGTACAATGGTCAGCCTTTAAATTCCTCCGAAGATTCATATTTTATGATCATTAAAGAAGAGGAATAGACCTTAACCCATGACTTCACCCGCTGTTCCACATTAAACTATTTCACATGTTATAAATAAAATATTTGGGTTGAGAACAATAACAATCCTATAATACCTCAAAGTCAACGGGAGGAGTTCCCAAGCAATATCAAACCTTCGTGTATATAATTCAACAACATCCAACCTTTTTATATATAGCATAGGTGTCCCTCATTCAACACAACACCATAATTTAATACTTATCAACTGCCCTTTACATCTTTTGAACATAAAACAAAAGCCTAACCGTATGCCAATAATTCCTGTTTAGTACAGCCATCATTTAACAAGAAATCAACCTAATATAAAATAGTACTCTTGAAATCCTTCGTTACTATTTGGAAATAACCCATATATTAAGTAATGACATTTTCGTAAGATTTTCAAAAACATGTATACCTAGTAACATATAATAGAATCAAAATACAGAAAACACATAACGCACAAGAAGAGAGTCATATGTATCCTCCATCTACCATTTGAATACTTACTTCAATTGCTTTAACCATATTTCAGCATAATTGACTTACAAATAACAAATGGGACTTTTAAGTGACTAAATCTACTTATTTTGATCATTGATCTTACCCATGAGGTATCTACTATCATCACTTTAAGAAAAAAATACTTTGCTTAAACTTTAAAGGACTAACCATTTTAATATTAACCAATGAAACATAAGAGGCATTATTCCTACTAAAAGCACCTCTTTATTGTAACCAACTCGTAATTCCTCAAATAAATATCACGTCAAAATTGTGCCTGGGATAATAAATTTCCATTTACCTATCTGCTTGTATATTTGTAACACAATTTAATGTTTACATGACATTACAATTTCGTGTATCCAAATCAGATCTTAATTTCCTACAATAAGCAAAAAGGACTTATACTAATTCTAGAAGATGCCATCTTTTCCACTAACATGTACTTTATGTAAATTCACATGAAATTTTAAGCCAAATGTCTCTCTTAATCATTTGTGCATATCAATAACTCGAAATCATCTAAGATACTAACTAATGAGATCTTATACAAAATTAATACTCCTAAAATCACAGTATATAAAAAAAACAAATATAAAGAAGGCGAGTTGCAAACATGAGAGAGACTTGGGGTTATGCCCACCAAATTAGTCATCTAATTTATTTACAAAATAAGCTTAAGAATGTATACAACACACATCACATATGATGTGTTATCCTTCCCATCCTTTCACAGTTTCTCATGAACTGAGAGAGTGACGTCTTTACATTGAAATAGTAGATCCATTTATTTGTACAGGCACCTATTACAAGGGAGGCCCCCCTTTTAGAACAATATTGATCTTAAATACCTAACATAAGTAATCTTACAGGATTCAAGCTCGCTATTGGAAGGAAATAAAATTCACGCAAGCCATTCTTTTATCAAAATTTAAGGACCTAAACACAATATTTTCATTAAATAAACTACTGTCTATAGGTGTGTTCTGTATGCTCTTATTTAGTCCTATAGTGTGTTCTACCTTTATTATACTGAACGTCATTTATCAACTAAGTGCGAGCATGTAAATGCTTGTTACCAAGCATGAGTGGTCACCCTTCATTCTATCGGTCATATCCTTGGACATCACATCCTCCCCCCTTTAAAAACAACATCCTCCTTGGTGTTCTTGTTTTGCAACCATTTCATTTATTTCTTGCTTTGTCTTGTTCTGATCTCCTTTTCTCTTATTCATCCTTGCATGTCGCGATTCGTTCAAAACCTGTAGTTCCTGTAACAAAACTGGTCCTACCCCATAATTCATTCAGTCACATAATTCCAAATTCCATAATTTAACTTAAAATATACACAACAGGACCTTTTGGAGCATATATGCCTAACACCAATGTGCTCACACGAAAATCACTTGCATAGCACCATTGTTCTCCCGCAGCATTCAAATTTTTCGTTATTTGTTTTTAGTATAAATTTTCAACTTCGACTATTCGTAATGCGCACTCCTTGGTGCTTCGCATGACTTTACTGTCATTGTCCCATTTCATGATATTGGCTTTACAGTTAATATGATTAACATATATCGATAAACACAATTTTCTTTCATTTAATCAATATTTCCTAAGTTGTAGTGATTGTACTTTACCATCATTCATGGTTCATACAATCTCATAGTTCATTCAGAAATAAACCATCACGTATTTACAAGTGGATTTAAAATCCTTTCCTTATGTTGATCGTGAGATGGTGAGAATCATATTTAAGCCACGCAATGTCAGTTCATAACATTATGCATCGTTCAATTTCAAATATTAATAGCAACTCTCAAAACTAAGACATTATATCTGCAACTCGATCATTAGGTAAGAGGTTTGAATATCCAAATTATAACGATTTCAAAATAAACATCTTACTCTATCATTTTCCATTCAATCAAAACGATTTAGCAAGAAAATAATTCAGCGGCAATATTTAACCTTTTGGATCTGTTAAACTAATCACTGGTTAGCAAAGGTGTCATATAAGTGCCATCAAATGTTTGTTAGAGATACAAAAAGCCCAAACCAATGCATTAGGAGAATTTGGACAAATTGACATGTTATCAGACCTAGGGCAAGTCCAACACTTTACCGGCAATTTCAACGGCAACGTTTATTAGATCTATTCAAGCCGACACAATGCATTACAGAGATTGGGCATCAATCGTCATCATATTTGAAGGATATAATTCATAACCAAATTGCGGTATCAAATTTGTACACGCCAATCCAAAAGAAATTTACATGCATCGAATCTAGATATGGCTTAGATGGAAGGCATTTAAACAATTTCATGTGTCAAAATATTGTAAAGAATTATTAACTACTAACCAATATTCATAGAGATCTAGTTGCAAAAGTGGGTAAGTAATAAATTTTAATTTACACCTGTCAGCTTCCCCTGTGAGTAACACCTACACACATGAAACAGATTTATGTATAAAATGCTACAAATTCTGATTACGTGAGTGTGAATTACGATAGCCAACCATTTGCGCATCTGCACCATCAATACAATGTTGATCGATTCCAAATCGATTTGGTCCTTAATAAAACTCAGAACACAGACGATAATTACATTTGTAGATCATACTCCTAAAGTCGTATGTCAACTAGGAGCATAGTATGCAGAGTATAGAGTATTACACAATGCAAATCTATATTGTATTCATACATCAGATCTGATCAAATGACAAGAAATTGAACCAAATATTCGATATATGAAAATGTCAAATCTTTTAAGCACAATATAAACATAAAATGAACTATCTTTAGAGAGGCAGTCGCAAGTTTGTAGCACAATTTTTTTTTTCCTTCGATCAAGCAGAGGAAAATGTGTGAATATGATCTCTAGAAGGCAGTTTCAAATTTGTTTCCCAATGGCCCATTGTACAACATTTACGTGATTTCCTAGAATTACTTTGCTATTTGAGAATCTAGATAACATAACCAAATGTCATGTGAACCTCCTTTAGTTGTCTTTAATGCATAAAGAAACATGAGAATCCAAAATCAATCTAGAAAATCATCCCGTTAACCTAAATTTGGAAATATTTCATTGTTAATATGAACATCCAAAAATTATAACGGGAAAAATAAATACAAAAATTAAGTAGACATGGAGCTTCTGACCACATTATTCCTATAATTATCCTGCATTTATAATCCACCTTTGTTCGAGTGGGATGTGGGTTGAATTTGCTATTTATGATTGCATATAATTCTATTCCATACAGGGAACCTAATTTATGGGCCAGAATAACTCATGGCTCAATCAGAGCCACCACCTATTCCTCAATTACTTAAGTTCTACTTGTGTCTCCGAGATAGGGTAAAGGTGGAGCAAGTAAACTTCGACAGTTAGTTAAACTATAAAATCGCAGATACCTTTACACTTGCCCTAAAATTTATGTAAGATTTATGTAAGTTTCAGAAGGAGTTGTAACAATTTTAGTCTCACATGCCCCAGAATTCGACGTCTTAAACAAAATTATACATAGAATCCAACAGAAAACCCTACTATAAAATAATTCATTCTAGTTTCAAACGTTGTTGGGATAACCTCTAGTCCAATTTTTTGATACCTTACTATAAGAATGGGTCGTGAGCCATTTTGGCTTTGACGATGGAATTACTCATCCAATTTTGTTATACCTTTTCCATGAAATTTCTTTGACCCTCTTCGTTACCTCCTTCGATATTTGGAGGCCCGGTCAGACAACTAGTTCCCCCTCGTTCATCATTGTCATGCATCCACAAATAAAAATATTTGATTGGTTAAAACTATTCATATTCATGCTTCCCAACTACAAGTTGAAGCCAAATAGGCCCGAGTGTTGTCACTCTGGCTTTGATACAATATGTAACATACCCAAATCTTGATAATAAAATTTTCGTCTTTTATCAAAAGAAAAATTTAAAAAGTTGTAGCAATCACACAAGAATTCCTATCTCAAACATTCCTCCAAAGTTCAAATTTGTTTATCCAGATGTACATGTTGCTTTGTTAACTATTCATGGCACATACATAATCTATGGCAAGGTTCTTATGCATTATCATTTTTCTAACAATCTTTAGATTTTGGTTTTCCATCGAATGCTTTACCTTGGATTTATGACATGTACACCTCCACAGACAAATCCTAGTAGTAATATAATCTCGTGATCGACAATGCATTAATTATATATAAAACTTGTTTGGTTTCTATAGTGAACATCAACTATCAATCCAAATATATATACTCACTTCTTTTAACCATATCCCAACACAACTTTACTTGCGGCTAACATATTGTACATCAATCCCTGGAAAGGGTGTTGGACATAAGAGGAAACTTACCATCCTGAATTAACCACGTCAAATGTAAAATGGTCAGCCTTTCAATTCCTACTAAGATTCATGATTTTATGATCATTAAAGTATAGGAATAGACCTTAACCCATGACTTTACCTGTTGTTCCACATTAGATTATTTCACATGTTATAAATAAATTATTTGGGTTGAGAACAATAACAATCCTATAATACCTCAAAGTAAACCGAAGGAGTTCCCAAGCAATATCAAACCTTTCTGTAAATAATTCAACAACAACCAACCTTTTTATATATAGCATAGGTGTCACTCATTCAACACAACACGATAATTTAATACTTATCAACTGCCCTTTACATCTTTTGAACATAAAACAAAAGCCTAACTGTATGCCAATAATTCCTGTTTAGTAAAGCCATCATTTAACCATAAATCAACCTAATATAAAATAGTAGTCTTGAAATCCTTCGTTACTATTTGGAAATAACCCATATATTAAGTAATGACATTTTGGTAAGATTTTCAAAAACCTGTATACCTAGTAACATATAATAGAATCAAAATAAAGAAAACACATAATGCACAAGAAGACAGTCATATGCATCGTCCATCTACCATTTGAATACCTACTTCAATTGCTTTAACCATATTTCAGGATAATTGACTTACGACTAACAAATTGGACTTTTAAGTGTCTAAATCCACTTATTTTGATCATTGATCTTACCCGTGAGGTATCTACTATCATCACCTTGAGTAAAAGATACTTTGCTTAAACTTTAAAGGACTAACCATTTTAATATTCACCAATGAAACATAAGAGGCATTATTCCTACAAAAAGCACCTCTTTATTGTAACCAACCCGTAATTCCTCAAATACATACCATGTCAAAATTTTGTGTGGGATAATAACTTTCCATTTACCTATCTGCTTTTATATTTGTAACACCCTTTAATGTTTACATGACATTACAATTCCGTGTATCCAAATCAGATCTTAATTTGCTACAATAAGCAAAAAGGACGTATACTGATTCTGGAAGATGCCATCTTTTCCACTAACATGTACTTTATGTAAATTCACATGAAATTTTAAGTCCAATGCCTCTCTACATCATCTATGCATATCAATAATTTGAAAGCATCTAAGATACTAACTAATGAGATCTTATACAAAATTAATACTCATAAAATAACAGTATATAAAAAAAACGAATATAAAGAAGGCGAGATGCAAACATGAGAGAGACACGGATATACGTGGTTCACCTCCTCTAGGGGTTACGTCCACAAAATTAGTCGTCTACTTTATTTACAAAATAATCTTAAGAATGTATACAACACACATCACATATGATGTGTTATCCTTCCCATCCTTTCACAGTTTCTCATGCATTGAGAGAGTGACCTCTTTACATTGAAATAGTAGATCCATTTATTGGTACATGCACCTATTACAAGGGCGCCCCCCCTTTTAGAACAATACTGATCTGAGATACCTAACTTAAATAATCTCACACGATTCAAGCTCACTATTGGAAGGAAATAAAATTCACGCAAGCCATTCTTTTATCAAAATTTAAGGACCTAAACACAATATTTTCGTTAAATAAATTCATGTCTATAGGTGTGTTTTGTATGCTCTTATTTAGTCCTGTAGTGTGTTCTACCTTTATTACACTGAATGCCATTTATCAAATAAGTGTGAGCATGTAAATGCTTGTTACCAAGCATGAGTGGTCACCCTTCATTCTATCGATCATAGCCTTGGACAAGAAGAAATGGGGAACATGGTTCGATCTGGTTATCACTCCAAAACAGGAATAAAAGGAGAGTGGCTAAAACATTGAACATACTTAGGTAGGCATAAACAAACACAAAGGTTGCGACCTTAATCCCTCGTTTTGTAACAACTTCCGCATAGGGAAACAGGTGTTGAGGGCATACCCAGAAATCATGATAGTCAATGGACAAACATCTCATTTACTCATTTCATCCAAAACTCTGTGAGCATCGACCATATTTGCGCACTTTATATACATATTGGCAATGGTGTTGTCTAAAAAGTATCTCTTGTAAATATCCTCAAGTTAAGGTGAGCATGGATTCGTTTTCCCACTTCTAAGGCTTTTTTCTTAATGCACCCTTGCAAGAGTTCCAAATAAGTATGAAAATTTAGAGATTTGTGTGTAATACTCAAGATTTGCAGTGCCTCGTCCACGCGATCCTGTTTGCACAGTGATCTCGCATGGTGCAGACACAGAGTATTGGCATTGTATTGTGTTTTAGTGGTATTACTATATGTGTGCATCGTTTTCTCCTTCGTCATCTGGGTTATTCTTGAATATTTCCAAATTGTTTCCATTGTTGTTTATGGTTTTCAACAGAAGTGGAATGTTCTAATAAAAAATTGCAAAGGTTTGGTATCCATTTCCTCAGTGGGTTATAGGTCAATTTAATCACTTCCCACGGCTTCTCTAATGGGAGAAACTGTTCATAAAGGATTCATTGGAAGATTTATCTCCTAAGCAGCCTAAGGATTTTCAAGAACGCACACTTCCAATGAACGGGGAACTGAGGAAATGAAACATTAGAACATTTAACTTCAAAGAAGTAAAGAGTTGGTCTTCATTACTAGATATCCGAGGCCTGAACCAATACATGATAATGGTTAACAATACTACGAAACTATATTTTTAGCATTTTTAAAAGTAGAGGATCGCTTCCCAAATCCAATACGGAGAGATGGTCAAAATACTACGAATCCGACTTTTAAATGAAAGTAATGGAAATACAAAGCCAACACAATATGGATCTGATTCTCAACTTTAGAAAACATGATCACATACGGGATCAAAACATTACACAAACAATTCTAAATGGATCGGGGTTCTTAAAAAAAAAAAAAAAAGTGTGACAATTTCCCATCCAACACAGAGTTAGATGTAGGTATTCATGAAAAATTGCATTTCGGGTTGGGTCATACCTTTTGCACCCAAAAAATCCCAAGCAAAATTGATAGGAGAACCTGATTTCAATAGCACACACGTTTCTTTCCATCGCAGCCTTTCTCGTATTCGCGAGCCTTCCCTTTTCATCTTCCCCTCCTCGGTCTCTCCTTAATACACCTCAGAGAACTTTTAATACAGCTCCGAAATTGATGCCCTTAGTGGGCGCAGATATTTTCTTCCTCTGGAGCGCAGAAATCAAGTCGTTTCTTCCCCCCTCGAGGTGAGCTTCCCTCTTGAATAAATAACCATAAAAGATTCCCCTCATGAGGAATGACATAAAATATTTCCCCAAACGCTCTTCTCCATGAAGGAAAGAGCAATAATGGTTTTCCTCTATTCGCTCTTGCCATGAAAGAAAGGAATAATTACTTTCCTTTATTTTCCCTTCCCTACGAAGGAAAGAAATAATTTCCTTCCTTTATTCTCTCTTTCCCATGAACGAAGGGAAATAATTACTTTTCTTTATTTTCTCTTTCCCATTAAGGAAAGAGATATTCTTCAATCCCTCACTTCATCCATAATACAACAATACAGACCGAATTAGGATTTTAGCATTCTTCATAGTAATTATATTCAATAAAGCACTTCGCTTAGGTATTGCTTTAGTATTCTCGATTCCCCATGAGCACTAGTCTGTAAGTATTGAGTTTTTTCTATAACTCGCTTGGTTATGCTAGTAAAAAAGGAGTATGGCTCCTCATAGTGTTATTACGAGAATTTTATTTGTGAAGGGTAGTACTTTACTCCTTCTTATCAAATCCCAATGATCCACTTACGATTTTATGTTTTTCCCCTGGTGGATTCAGTTGTCCTTCGATTAAGATACATCCAAGCTGTTATTATCCTAATTTTACTACTTAGGCAATTAATATATGTCCGGGTCTTGTTTTTTGGTGGGGCCTTGGCCTTGAGCTCCTCACTAGAAGACGAATACAATGTTCAATCATAGTTTACCAAACATTTATAGTAAACAAGACTGGCATCACATCCTCCCCCCCCTTAAAAACAACACCGTCCTTGGTGTTCTTGTTTTGCAACAATTTCATTTATTTCTTGCTCTGTCTTGTTCTGATCTCCTTTTCTCTTATTAATCCTTCCAGGTCGCAATTCATTCAAAACCTGTAGTTCCTGTAACAAAAATGGGTCTACCCCATAATTCATTCAGTCACATAATTCCAAATTCCATAATTTAACTTAAAACATACACAACAGGCCCTTTTCGAGCATCCTTTTTGCAAATTATGGAGTCATCTTCTAGTCTTTAATTGTTTCATAATACATAGCTAGTCGTTCCCTTACTTTCACATTTACACATCAAGACATGTAGCCATCTAATGACTTGGAAAACATCTTTCCTTCTTGTTATCTTCCAAATTCTCCGTGGAGTCCTTTTACCAATTTTCATGTGGACTTACCACAATTCCCGAGGTTACTCTCCCTTTTAACGACTAGTTAAGAGTTTTCTCCTCAGCGACATCAAACAGAGTCCTGTCTTCCACATGTTTAGTTTTTTCCTAGGTCTTATTCTTGCCCCACCATATTTATAACACCAATGTGCTCATGCAACAATCACTTGCCTAACACCATTGTGCTCGTAGAGAATATATACCTAACACCAATGTGCTCACATGACAATCACTTGCCTAGCACCATTGTGCTCCTGCAGCATTCAAATTTTTCCTTGTTCGTTTTTAGTATAAATTTTAAACTTCGACTATTCGTAATGCACACTCCTTGGTGATTTGCATGACTTTACTGTTATTGTCTGGTTTCATGATATTGGATTTACAGTTAATATGATTAACATCTATCGATAAACACAATTTTCATTCATTTAATCAATATTTCCTAAGTTGTAGTGATTGTAGTTTACCATCATTCATGGTTCATACAATCTCATATTTCATTCAGAAATAAACCATCATGTATTTACGAGTGGATTTAAAATCCTTTCCTTGTGTTGATAGTGAGATGGTCAGAATCATATTAAAGCCCTGCAATGTCAGTTCACAACATTATGCATCGTTCATTTTCAAATATTAATAGCAACTCTCAAAACTAAGACATTATATCTGCAACTCGATCATTAGATAAGAGGTTTGAATATCCAAATTATAACGATTTCAAAGTAAACATCTTACTCTATCCTTTGCCATTCAATCAAAAATATTTATCAAGAAAAATAATTCAACGGCAATATTTTACCTTTTAGATCTGTCAAACTAATCACTGGTTAGCAGAGGTGTCATATAAGTTCCATCAAATGTTTGTTAGAGATACACAAATCCCAAACCAATGCATCAGGAGAATTTGGACACATTGACATGTTATCAAACCTAAGGCAAGTCCAACGCTTTAACAAAAATTTCAACGACAACGCTTATTAGATCAATGCAAGCCAACACAATGCGTTACAGAGATTGGGCATCAAACGTCATCAGATCTGAAGGATATAATTCATAACCAAATTGTAGTATCAAAATCGTACATGCTGATCCAAAAGAAATTTACATGCATCGAATCTAGATATGGCTTAGATGGAAGGAATTTAAACAATTTCATGTGTAAAAATATTGTAAATAATTATTAACTACTAACCAATCATAGTGATCTAGTTGAAGCAGTGGATAAGTATCAAATTTTAATTTATACCTGTCAGCTTCCCCTACGAGTAACACCTACACACATGAAACAAATTTATGTATAAAATGCTACAAATTCTAATTATGCGAGTGTGAATTACGATAGCCAACCATTCGCACATCTGCACCATCAATACAATGTTGATCGATTCCAAATTGATTTGGTCCTTAAGAAAACTCAAAACACAGACGATAATTACATTTGGAATTCATACTCCTAAATCCGTATGTCAACTAGGAACATAGTATGCAGAGTATAGAGTATTACACAATGCAAATCTATTCTGTATTCATACATCAAATCTGATAAAATGACCAGAAATCAAACCTAAATATTCGATAGATAAAAATGTCAAATCTTTTAAGCAAAAAATAATCATAAAACAAACTATCTTTAGAGAGGCAGTTGCAAGTTTGTAGCACAATTTTTTTTCCCTTCAATCAAGCAGAGGAAAATGGGTGAATATGATCTCTAGAAGGCAGTTTCAAATTTGTTTCCCAACAGCCCATTGTACAACATTTACGCGATTTCCTAGAATTACTTTGCTATTTGAGAATCTAGATAACATAACCAAATGTCATGTGAACCTCCTTTAGTTGTCTTTAATGCATAAAGAAACATGAGAATCCAAAATCAATCTAGAAAATTGTCCCATTAACCTAAATTTGGAAATATTTCATTGTTAATATGAACATCCAACAATTATAATGGGAAAAATAAATACAAAAATTAAGTAGACATGGATCTTCTGACCACATTATTCCTATAATTATCCTGCATTTATAATCCACCTTTGTTCGAGTGGGATGTGGGTTGAATTTGCTAGTTATGATTGCATAGAATTCTATTCCATACAGGGAACCTGATTTATGGGCCAGAATAACTCATGGCTCAATAGGAGCCACCACCTATTCCTCAATTACTTAAGTTCTACTTGCGTCTGCGAGATAGAATACAGGTGGAGCAAGTAAACTTTGACAGTTAGTTAAATTATAAACTCACAGATACCTTTAGAGTTGCCCTTAAATTTATATAAGATTTATGTAAGTTTCGGAAGGAGTTGTAACCATTTTAGTCGGACACGCCGCAGAATTCGACATTTTAAGCAGAACTATACATAGACTTCAATAGAAAACCCTGCTATAAAATAATTCATTCTAGTTTCAAACGTTGTTGGGATAACCTCTGTTCCAATTTTTTGATACCTTACCATAAGAATGGGTCATGAGCCATTTTGGCTTTGACGAAAGAATTACTCACCCACTTTTGTTATATCTTTTCCATGAAATTTCTTTGACCATCTTCATTACCTCCTTCGATATTTGGAGGCCTAGTCATACAACTAGTTCCCCCTCGTTCATTATTGTCGTGCATCCACAAATAAAAATATTTGATTGGTTAGAACTATTCATATTCATGCTTCCCAACTACAATTTGAGCCCAAATAGGCCCGAGTGCTGTCACTCTAGCTCTATTACCATATGTAACATACCCAAATCTCGATGATAAAATTTTCCTCTTTTATCAAAAGACAAATTAAAAATGTTGTAGCAATCACACAAGAATTCATATTTCAAACGTTCCTCCAAAGTTCATATTTGTTTCTCGAGATGTACATGTTGCTTTGTTAACTATTCATGGCACATACATAATCTATGGCAAGGTTATTATGCATTATCATTTTTCTAACAATCTTTAGATTTTGGTTTTCCATTGAATGCTTTACCTTGGATTTATGACATGTACACTTCCACAAGCAAATCCTAGTAATAATATAATCTCGTGATCGACAATGAATTAATTATATATCAAACTTGTTTGGTCTCTATAGTGAACATAAACTATCAATCCAAATATATATACTCACTTCTTTTAACCATATCCCAACACACCTTTACTTGCAGCTAACATATTGTACATCAATCCCCGGAAAGGGTGTTGGACGTAACAGGAAACTTACCATGCTGAATTAACCATGTCAAATGTAAAATGGTCAGCCTTTCAATTCCTACTAAGATTCATATTTTATGATCATTAAAGTAGAGGAATAGACCTTAACCCATGACTTTACCCGTTGTTCCACATTAGTCTGTTCCACATGTTATAAATAAAATATTTGAAT
Source organism: Pseudotsuga menziesii (assembly GCA_001517045.1). NCBI lineage: Eukaryota > Viridiplantae > Streptophyta > Pinopsida > Pinales > Pinaceae > Pseudotsuga > Pseudotsuga menziesii. The sequence goes on along the minus strand of LPNX010617570.1, from coordinate 61,655 downwards.
TGAGAACAATAACAATCCTATAATACCTCAAACTAAACGGGAGGAGTTCCCAAGCAATATCAAACCTTTGTGTATATAATTCAACAACATCCAACCTTTTTATATATAGCATAGGTGTCCCTCATTCAACACAACACCATAATTTAATACTTATCAACTGCCCTTTACATCTTTTGAACATAAAACAAAAGCCTAACCGTATGCCAATAATTCCTATTTAGTACAGCCATCATTTAACAAGAAATCAACCTAATATAAAATAGTACTCCTGAAATCCTTTGTTACTATTTGGAAATAACCCATATATTAAGTAATGACATTTTGGTAAGATTTTCAAAAACCTATACCTAGTAACATATAATAGAATCAAAATACAAAAAACACATAACGCAGAACAAGAGAGTCATATGCATCCTCCATCTACCATTTGAATACCTACTTCAATTGCTTTAACCATATTTCAGCATAATTGACTTACGATTAACAAATGCGACTTTTAAGTGACTAAATCCACTTATTTTGATCTTGATCTTACCCGTGAGATAGCTACTATCATCACCTTAAGCAAAAGATACTTTGCTTAAACTTTAAAGGACTAACCATTTTAATATTCGCTAATGAAACATAAGAGGCATTAGTCCTACTAAAAGCACCTCTTTATTGTAACCAACCCGTAATTCCTCTAATACATATCACATCAAAATTGTGCATGGGATAATAACTTTCCATTTACCTATCTGCTTGTATATTTGTAACACACTTTAATGTTTACATGACATTACATTTCCGTGTATCCAAATCAGATCTTAATTTCTTACAATAAGCAAAAAGGACGTATACTGATGCCATCTTTTCCACCAACATTTACTTTATGTAAATTCACATGAAATTTTAAGTCCAATGCATTTCTTCATCGTTTATGCATATCAATAATTCAAAAGCATATAAGATACTGACTAATGAGATCTTATACAAAATTAATACTCATAAAATCAGAGTATATAAAATAAACTAATATAAAGAAGGCGAGATGCAAACATGAGAGAGACACGGATATACATGGTTCACCTCTTCTTGGGGTTACGTCCACCAAATTAGTCATCTACATTATTTACAAAATAAGATTAAGAATGTATACTAGACACATCACATATGATGTCTTATGCTTCCCATCCTTTCACAGTTTCTCATGAACTGAGAGAGTGACCTATTTACATTGAAATAGTAGACCCATTTATTTGTACAGGCCCCTATTACAAGGGCGCCTCCCCTTTTAGAACAATACTGATCTTAAATACCTAACTTAAATAATCTCACAGGATTCAAGCTCGCTATTGGAAGGAAATAAAATTCACACAAGCCATTCTTTTATCAAAATTTAAGAACCTAAACACAATATTTTCATTAAATAAATTCCTGTCTATAGGTCTGTTTTGTATGCTCTTATTTAGTCCTGTAGTGTCTGAATGCCATTTATCAACTAAGTGCGAGCATGTAAATGCTTGTTACCAAGCATGAGTGGTCACCCTTCATTCTATCGGTCATAGCCTTGGACAATAAAAAATGGGGAACATTGTTCCATCTGGTTATCACTCCAAAACAGGAATAAAAGGCGAGTGGCTAAAACACTAAACATACTTAGGTAGGCATAAACAAACACAAGGGTCGCGACCTTAATCCCTCATTTTGTAACAACTTCCGCATAGGGAAACAGGTGTTGAGGGTATACCCAGAAATCATGATAATCCATGGACAAACATCTCGTTTACTCATTTCATCAAAAACTCTGCGAGCGTCGACCAGATTTGAGAACTTTATATACATATTGGCAATGGTGTTGTCTAAAAAGTATCTCTTGTAAATATCCTCAAGTTAATGTGAACATGGATTCGTTTTCCCTCTTCTAAGGCTTTCTTCATAATGCACCCTTGCAAGTGTTCCAAATAAGTATGAAAATTTACAGATTTGTCTGTAATACTCAAGATTTACAGTGACTCGTCCAGGCGATCCTGTTTGCACAGTGATCTCGCATGGTGCAGAGACAGAGTATTGGCATTGTATTGTGTTTTAGTGGTATTACTATATGTGTGCATCGTTTTCTCGTTCGTCGTCTGGATTATTCTTGAAGATTTCCAAATTGTTTCCATTGCTGTTTATGGTTTTCAACAGAAGTGGAATGTTCCGATAAAAAACTAGAAAGGTTTGGTATCCATTTCCTGAGTGGGTTACAGTTCAATTTAATCACTTGCCTCGGCTTCTCTAATGGGAGAAACAGTTGATAAAGGATTCATTGGAAGATTTATCTCCTAAGCAGCCTAAGGATTTTCAAGAACGCACACTTCAAATGAACAGGGAAGTGAGCAACTGAAATGTTAGAAAATTTCACTTCAAAGCAGTAAAGAGTCGGTCTTCATTACTAGATATCCGAGGCCCAACCCAATACATGATAATGGTTAACAATACTACGGAACTATGTTTTTAGCATTTTTAAAAGTAGAGGATCGCTTTCCAAATCGAATACGGAGAGATGGTCAAAATACTACGGATCCAACTTTTAAATGAAAGTAATGGCAATCCAAAGCCAACACAATATGGATCTGATTCTCAACTTTAGAAAACATGATCACATACGGGATCAAAACCTGAAACAAGCGATTCTAAATGGATCCGGCTTCTTAAAAAAAAAAAAAACAGCGTGGCAATTTCCCATCCAACATAGAGTTAGCTGCAGGTATTCATGAAAAATTGCATTTCGGGTTGTGTCATACCTTTTGCACCAGAAAAATTCCAAGCAAAATCGACAGGAGAACCTGTTTTCAACAGCACACTCGTTTCTTTCCATTACAGCCTTTCTCCTATTCGCAAGCCTTCCCTTTTCATCCTCCCCTCCTCGGTCTCTCCTTAATACACTTCAGAGAACTTTTAATACAGCTCTGAAATTGATGCCCTTAGTGGACGCAGATATTTTCTTCCTCTGGAGGACAGAGCTCAAATCTTTTCTTCCCCCTCGAGGTGAGCTTCCCTCTCGAATAAATAACCCTAAAATATTCCTCCCACCAGGAATGACATAAAATATTTCCCCAAACGCTCTTCTCCACGAAGGAAAGAGCAATAATTCTTTTCCTCTATTCGCTCTTCCCATGAAAAAAAGGGAGTTGACTACTACCCACGATATGCACCGATCGGACGGCCGGCTGCTCGTAGCCAGCCGTCGGATGGGTGCAGATCGGTGCATATCCTTGGGCAAATAGGTTATACCAAAAAACTTTTTTTTTTCCTTCCCTACCAACTAAAGAAATAATTTCCTTCCTTTATTTGCTCTTTTCCATTAACGCAAAGAAATAATTACTTTGCTTTGTTCGCTCTTTCCCATTAAGAAAGAGATATTCTTCAATCCCTCACTTTATCCATAATACAACAATACAGACCAAATTAGGATTTTAGCATTCTTCATAGTAATTATATTCAATAAAGCACCTCGCTTAGGTATTGTTTTAGTCTTCTCGAATCCCCATGAGCACTAGTCGGTACCTATTGAGTTTTTTCTATAACTGGCTTGGTTATGCTAGTCAAAAGGGAGTATGGGTGCTCATTTTGTTATTACTAGAATATTATTAGCGAAGGGTAGTACTTTATTGCTTCTTATCAATTCCCATGGATCCACTTACTATTTTATGTTTTTCCCTTGGTGGATTCAGTTGTCCTTGGATTAAGATGCATCCAAGCCGTTAATCTCCTAAGTTTACTGCTTAGGCAATTAATATATATCCGGGTCTTGTTTTCTTGTGGGGCCATAGCCTTAAGCTCCTCACCAGAAAAGAATACAATGTTCAATCACAGTTCACCAAATATTTATAGTACACAAAAGCATCACACCTACCGTGACCTTGCATTCTTTCTTTATGCGGTAGATATGGAAGTCCACAGTGACCAATGTTTTGGTAGATTTGGACCTGCTCCCTCCAAAATCGTGGTCCGTCTTTTAATATGGATTTTGATGTTTCCTCTAAACAGTGTTCACCCATCCTTATTCCAGTCTAGAAGTACATGCGCAGATGAGATTTATGGATACAACAGAGATTACAAATTTTCTTCCACCATGTTGTGTGTCGAGCCTTAGGGCTTTCTAAACAATAGCTTGAATGGTGGAAGTTCAAGGCTGAACTCACTCCTGCTCTTTAGATTAGAAGGTGCTATGTATTTAGCATCATGGCCACTCGTATTTTATGGGACTGCTTGGTAATACTATGTAAAAGTCATATCTGTTTTGGTTGACGTAATATCGCTCAATGCCTGGGTGGTGGTAATCACAATTCTGACAAGTTGACTTTCATCTTTTTACTCTTCCTAAGAGTTAGGTGAGTGCAATTTTAAGAGAAGAGGCCCCTCTCTTCTATTTCAATATTATACAAAACAATCTCAATGCATATATGGAAGATGGTTCATTCAGTACAGGTTAGTTTGGAACTCAATATACTTTAGTGAAACGCTTGAATAGAGAGCGTGATGACCTATATGTTGTTAAAGGTTTAACAATTGAGTTCTATACTAAGTACAAAGGTTGTGTATCTCTTTCCCCATGAAAAGAAGGCCTAGCTATAAGGCTGGTCAGTGATATAAAATATTTTCTATGAGAGAGATTGAGGAGACAAATTGCAGCTAGCTACTACGGATCTGTAATCTTCTTGAAAAAATGAAATAAAAATGAAGTAATAAAAGATTGGTAAATGTTGGTAGATGTAGCCCTTGAACAAGGTGAAACACGTATATCCGTGTTGTTAATTGATGATGTGTTTATGATGTGTTTATGTTTTGTCTGATATTAAGATGCATATAATTCTTTCTATTTTGTGAAACTAAATTGCTGCTGAATTAATGAATAAGCTGGTTTTTCTTGAGGTATAACTCACATAACCTTTATTATTGATAAAAACATGGAAATGGGTTTAGATGTCCAGTTAAAGAATTATATCCATATCCAGATTTGAAATTGCACGAAATCTTTTTTCCCTAATGTTGATTGGTTAAATGATGTTATGTGATTATATAGGAGATTAAGAGGGTTGTTTCTTTTGGTTAGAGAAAATAAGAAGAAAAAGATTACTCCATTCTTCCCATTTTTTACATAATAAATTTTGGGGATGTCGCATGTAATCTCTTTGACGTATACCGGCCATATCGAATAATGGTTTCTCTCTTCAATAACCAATTTAGACCAAGAAAAAGAAGCAAATTAGAATACTAAAGGATCATTGCGTGCTCTTACTCAGGCACCTCTATAACTAGTCCAACATGCGGCTAGGGTAGACATTCAAGGACGATAGATGGCCAACTCTGTTTAAGGAACACTTCAACATTCAGACGAAAAGAAGACTGCGATTTGGAGGGCGCATGTCGAGATTCTACCAAATGTTGGTCACTACGGACATTCCAGATCTACGGCATGAAGCAAGAAGGGTATCATCCTATCTGTCTGCATAAATGATAGGGTAATTGTAAAGTAAAAATATGTATACCTTTAAAGGTATTACCACCAAGGAGAAGTGCTTGGGTTTTCAAGACGATAACATGTCCTCGTTAGATATACAGGTTATAGGCCTAACGTAATAAAAAAAAATACTGAGCAAGCAACCTCACTACGATTCAGAAGTAAAGAACTACAGGTCATAGATGAGCATGAACTATGGGACAAAGTCTCAGTCTCTGAAGTAACCATGCCTTCTTTATTTTAAGAGAAGAATAAATCGCTCAAAGGAGAGATAATCTTCGAGCTTAAGGGGATTATGGGATTACAAATTTAGTGGATTTATGTGGATAGGTTCGACCCTTCAAATGAGTCATGGTCACGCATTGAACCCTATCAATTTTATTGACGCCCAAAAGATGCAATAAACTCAGAACTACAATCGCATAGGTTGAATAATGCTCTTAAATTGGATCCCTATTTCATTCAGCATAGGTGTTAGTCTAGATTTAAGCACAAAGCGTTTTCAACATAAAAAAAATTATCTTCAACTTGGGCTCGCCATACCTCCGGCAAACAAATCAGACCAGTTAATGGATCCAATGCACAAATCGTTCTTTATCCAAGACACAGAGATCACTTCCTCATCACCACGCATGGCTGGATCTTCAACTTGGACGCGCCATACCTCGGGCAAATAAATCTGCCCTAAATCTGCCCTGTTAATGGATCCAACGCAGAAATCGTCTCTTTCAAGAACAAACATATCTTCATCAAAAACAAAAGGCAAATATCCCATCTATTAGAAAACATAGGGATCCTCTCTAAAAACGCAGAGATCCTCTCTTTAAAGAACGAAAAGCTCTTCCTCCAAAACAAAAAGGCAGAGCTTCCCTTTCTCTTGAAAACGCAGAGATATTTATAAGGCACGGAGTTCATCTCTCCTCGAAAACGCCGCGATCGTCCAAACAGAAACGCAGAGATCATCTTCATCACAACGCAGAGATCCTTTCTCCCCCCTCTCCACTTTCAACACCCAAGATAATATTCTGGTAAATACCTAACGACTCCATAATCAACGTGTCTCAATAGTTAATATCAATGAAGGGAATCAAATACACCTCCATAATTAATCACTATAAATCATGTAAGCGTTCCATAATCATCGACTATTACGCAAGATAATTCAATACTCGAAAAACCAATATTGGTATTCTTTCTCTCTATATAGTATATATATATTTGTAATTGTGTTCGCTATATACTCTCCAATATATACATATAATTTCTTTTGCTATATAATGCTCCGCTATTATATATAATGTTCTATATATAATATAAATGTAGTTTCTATCACTATAACATGGTTTACTAATGTATATGAGATTTAGGTCACTATATAATGCTCCACTATTATATATGAAATTTATTTCACTATATATGCTCTACTATTATATATAATGCTCTTATATTTAATATACATGTATTCTTCTTTGCAATACGTATGATTAATGTGAGGTGGGAGTAACTTTATTGTGGTGAAGGTTTCTATTCGTCAAAAACATTTTTATGATTTATTTGTATTTTACATGTTGTAGTTATTCTTAGGTTATCGAAATGTGTTTTATGTTGTAATTTCCTCATGTTCGAGCCGTAGGCTTGTATGTTCAGAATAAATGATTTATCTAAATTAAAAGGCTAAATTTACCAATTAAGCACGTCAGAAATTGACTAATGTCTAAATAGGTGACTTAAGTTCGAAGGTGACGATAGTGGATGGTTTCCTCGTCAACACTGCCATGATACCAGTTACCTTTACTCGACCTCCAATGTTTCCCTCAATGTTTACCCTTCCCCTAGTGGATTACTTGCGAGTCATTTTTAAATTGCACCAAAGTTTTTTCGTTCTCATAAATCTACAAATTTAGGGAATTAATGACCTCACTTACTAGGTTTTACTGGTGGGGCCTTGGCCTTGAGCTCCTCACTAGAAAACAAACACAACGACCATTAAACAATTACAAAATAATTATCGCATATAAGAGGGTTATTACAAAAATAAAGAGATGTTGTTCTATAAAACAAAATGCGCATTTCAATGGGTGTATGGGAAAGAGATGGCGCTCTTTAAAAAAAAGTTCATCGGAAAGGGTGTATGTTAAATTTTGATCTGCATTTTGTCATTTTTGTAATGGCTTTATTGATGGTTTTCAACCATTAAATATATAAGGAGAAATATTTGTAGACCAATGTCACGCAGTGGATTTCTACAAATTTGTTTGTAGAAAAGGGATGTTGAAGCCTTGGCCTTGGAGATAACTGAAATTTAATAAATTGAGGGTTCAGAATACCTGTATTTGAAATTTAAAAAAAAAGATAATTACAATTTGGAGATGGGTCAGATCAATTGAACCATGTACAATGCCTCCGAAATAATCATGCAAGGAACCTTAAACAACCCATGGTAAATTGCACTCAAGGAGATTTGTTAATTCTTTTTACCAAATTTCAAAAAAAAAAAAAATACTACTCCTAAAGAAATTTATAAAATTTCAAAAAATATATTATTTCAAACACTAATGAATACCTTCATTTCCCAAGATTTTATTTCATGAGGATTGTACCATCCATCCGTTAATCATAATAAAACAAAATTAAGCTATGCTCAAATTATGAATTCATTATTATACTTTAAAACTTTTAAAAAGATTAGAGTTGTACTATTACTAAATAAATAAATCCTTATTTACACGGTGTGCTACATATTAGGTCATCAAATCCTTGTTTTTTTTGTTTCCAAAACCTTCAAATTATCTTATTTCTCTAGATTACGACCATTGAAATAATTAAAAAACCATTAAAATGCAAATCTGAACAACTACAATCTTAATAGTTTGATCCACCTATATCTTAATTTGCATTTCAAATTATCTTTTATCGCTCATTGCATCATATACCTAGACAATTTGCTTGTTGTAATAATTACATTATTGTTATGGACATTGAGTCCATATCAACCACAGACTCATCAAACTACGAAGTTCAATAGACGAGAGAGAGAGAGAGAGAGAGAGAGAGAGAGAGAGAGAGAGAGAGCGCTTGAGATTAAATGTTTGAATGCTGGTTTTTTCTTCATAAGATCTCTGCAAAATTCGATCTAGTGTGTGAATTGGTGTTCTTCATAAACTCTCTGCACAATCGATCCGGAGATTTAATGTTTTGAATGCTTTGTCAATCTAGAGTTTTGATAACTGATTTTAGGCTTGTCGAACTCTGTCTTTGCTTTATGCCACGATTGAGTGAGAAGATTTATCTGTGGTTGAGTGATAGTTTGATTTGTTATCTATATGCTATATATATCTATGAATTTCAGTATTTAGGTCACACCCTATGTTTGCCATCGTTCTGGAAGATACTTTATGTATGGAGTACATAAGATACAAAAGAAATCGAGGACAAAGCCACATGCTGTCATAGGGCTTAAGTTGTTTTTATACCAAATGTTAACTCAGGGTGTTTTGTCCATGAGCTCACAGATCCGGTATTAGCTGTAAACTAACTGATGATGCGGAGCCGAGGCTGATTTGTAACAGATAAGGCACGTCATTGTACCCCCTTTATGCAAGAATTAATAAATCGACTAACAAAGCTTGGTGGACATAGCCTCATGGACGAGGTGAACCACATGAATATGGTTGTCTCATTTTTGTATTCTCTTTATGTTGTGCATGCTCCTTTTCTTTACATAATGATGTTAGTATAAATGTTTACTAGTAAAAAGGTTGCTAAACGTATTTGCAGACATTCAATTCAGAAGCACATTACATGGTTGGTTTAAAGCTTTAAATAAAAATGAAAATTTTTACCCATTTCTGCAACAAGGTACTTTGGGGATGTTACATATGGTATCAGAGCCAGCTACAACACTCGACCCTTAAGAATGGGCTAACATGATGATTTTGCAGGAAAGTCGAATTATATTGGGAAGAAATTGCGACTTGGTTGTCAATTGTCGAATTGAAACCAGATAAGTGCCGTGCTGATCACTTATTTAAGTTTCTTTGCATGTTGAATGTTTGGTCTCTAGTATAAAAGTATCTTTTCCTAGAAATACAAAAGGGAGGAATATAAACACCTTCTTAAAACGAGCTTTAATGTTTTCCAAATTATTTTAGTGGCAAAAATGGAAGTCTCTATCCTTACACCTATTTTCTCTTATAAAAGAATTTCTTTCTGTAGTGCTATTCTTATGGCGAGTCATGCTCAAAGTTAGTTAAAGTTGATAAGGGTGCTACGGGTAGAGACATGGCAGATCTTACTCATAGTATTTGGACTCTCTTCTGGATAGTTGTGATAGGTGTAAGTTTGAATTATCGTCAAACATTCTTGCTTACTCTTTCCTTTGAGAACAAATGTAATTTTCCATCTTAATTTCATTAACCATGTTATAAAGGAAGAATCATCCGTCATACACAAAATCGGTACCATCTAGATATGAAAAGATAGACCTGGTATTATTACTAGTAAATACTTTAGCCCAATTACTAATTCAATGTTATTGCTGGTTACTGGTTTAAGACTAGTTAAGAGAACAATACTACCCAGCTCCTTTTACATTATGCAGTATATTTCCAATATTTTGAGATGCAATCCTTACTGAATTTGGTCTATATGAATCTTGAATAAAGCAATGACTATAGTTGTTCTCATCTGGGTAGTGTTAAATTGAGTTGTAGATCCCACTCTATTTAGCTATATGAAGAGTTGGAAAAATCTGAAAAACAACCTGCTATACTTCCATTAATAATATTACATCTAAGTTGGAAATCTTCGTTGAAGACATTGCTGGGCATATTTACTAATGATAATTAAATAGATGGCACAAAAAAATATATGACAAGTAATGAGATCATGTTTAGGTTTAGGATTTGTTTGAAGGGGTTGTCTTCTTGACTGCATCTTGATATAACTAATGTCTAAAACCAGCATGTTGCATTGATGTTGTTAAGCTCAATTCTAGTTTGATTTTCCCTCTACTAAAGTCAGGTATTGATTTTGGTAATTTAATAAAAAATATTGGAAAGTTTTTGCAACAATGAATGTGGATTAAGAATCATAAGAGCTATTGTCGGACTTGCCATCTGTTAAAGTAGTTTAGGAGATCTAAATATGTGATATTAAGTAAAAATTCATGCAATTAGGTTTGAAGTTTCACATGAAATTTTGATTTCAGATATCATGGTCTTTTATAATGGTAACCTTTCCCTTCCGCCTCAAAACGTGAGCAGAAATGAGTATTGACATGTTGAATATATGAGGCATAGGATCAAATGTCAAGTGGTGTTTATGTAATGGAATTCACTTGTATTTCTTCCAAGCACTGCACATAAGTATTAAAGGCAGTATAAGAGCATAATTAACTAGACTGATTAATAAAGCACCATTAAAAAGTTTTTAGGCTCTTAATAGGGCTGGCAACAGTGCCTGGAATTTTCAAGGCAAGTTAAACTTGTGTCTTACATCACTTTAGGATGCTGCATTGAACACCTTATAGTAGGTAATGTAACCGGTCTAAATGCATTATGTTTCATTATGGGCATTGTTCTTAAGCAACACTGACTGAGGCCGAACAAAGAGTAATAGGTGTTGTTTTAAGTTTAAGATCTAGCACCCAAACTGTAAAGAAAAAAAAATGTGTGACAATAGTACAAAAGAGAAGTCACTTCAGATTCTCAGAATTGTAGAATGGTATTCAAGTGGTGTATTAACATTATTTCTCCTACAAACAAAGGGATTCAGTTAAATTCCCACCAGTTGCATATTAAGGAAATGCGTTAATACTTGATTGTTAACAATTATTGTTTGTTGCACTTCTTTTAAAAGACGTTGTTTGGTATTTAGCTTAACTTGTCTTCTGCACCACATCTAAATGAAAAAAAAAATTTACTTTGTGTCGAATGGATGTTAGGAGTGTTAAAATGCATAAACGTTAACGTTTTATTAATAAATTGTTGGTTGCTAAAAACAATTGTGCTGGTTGTGCCTACTTTATAGGTCGAACGAATTGTCAGCTCTCAAAGGTGGTTCCATGAAGAGAATGTGAGGAAGTTGGTTGGACTAGACCCTTGAGGCTCCTCCTACATGTGAGCACATCAAATAGCATATGACTTGAGTCCTAAATGGACATAAACCTCAGGTAGAGTTAGGTGTTGCGAGGGAATTGCTATCATCTTGTCGTAAATTAATAGCTCTTGAAATAATGGTGAATGATGATATAAGTGTATACTAATTGGCTTCTAAAGATGCTATATTGTGAACTGTTATAAAGTAGAATGTGTATTTCTTATAAGAAGTTCTAATTATATTTCATTAGCTACTAAATGAATGCAAAGTGAATGCAGAACAGAATGAAAGGTTGTGGTGAAGAGATTCAGGTTAGATGCAATTTTTCAACTATTGTAATAACTAGCATGCAAGTAAAGCCTAGGAATTAGGTTTTGCACATAGAGACTATTGATCTTTCTTACGTACTCACAAGGTACGACAACAAATCTTTAAAGTTATGAAATTGGATTTACTTATGAACTTGGGCTACAATGCAGTTGAGGTAATTAATAAAATGCATTGTGTTTAAATTCAATAAATCCCTTAGTGGTAGAAAGAGTACGCTAGTATAAAGGCTATTATCTAATGAATGAGAAATAAAGTAAGACAGAACTTATGATAAAAAATTTGATGTTTTCAATATGATAAACTGGCCACCTATCAAGTGATTGTAGGCATGGGAAAATTGTGGCTATGAGGAGGGCTATAATGAGTTGAAAGATATGAGAAAAATCCCATGCACATAAAGTTGTTACCACGAGGAAGTGGTGATGAAGGTAGTGATTGAAAGCTACCTTGTTTTCCCCCGGGCCAGCGAGGGACCACTATGCATTCTAGGGATGCCTAGATGTAAGACATTTTGATTAAGACTCATTCCGCACACATTGAGAGGACTGTCACAAGAGTGGGGGACTCTGTGAAGAGAATAACCTCTAGGAGCTGTGGTGGTGTGCGAGAATGGAAGTGCCTCAGCTTGGTGAAGCACACTAAATAGCACAAAAAGGAGATAAGAGGGTATCGTCCTTGTGTTGGGTGGCTTGAATCGGTACTTGGAGTAATATTAGAACTTGGAGTGCTAGGATGGAGGACATCCAGAGAAAAGAATAATGGCGAAGCGCCTTGAATGGCACAAGAAGGAGATATGCCTAAGGAAGGGTATCGTCCTTGTGTTGGGTGGCTTGAATTGGTACTTGGAGTACTGTTAGCACTTGGAGTGTTGGGATGGAGGACATGCAGAGAAAAGAATAATGCTGAGAAGAGGTATGTGCATTACAAGTAAACTTGTACCCATGAGGTAATATGTCTATTTATTAGCAAATAGAACTGACATGTAGATTGGAACCACTATGGATTGTGGAAATTGTATAATGTTGGATTTATCAGTTTTACATTGTTTCAATGTCAATGCTAGTGTACATGCATACGTATGATTGTAAATGCAAGATGAGGATCCAATCCCCTTAATCAGAGGGATTAGGAAATATAAAAGCAAGCAATGAGAACCGAAGAAAAAATTAAAAAAAAAAATTAAAAAAACAAAACATCGGTAACACTGAGGACGGTATTGAATCTAACGGGGAAAGGATGTAATGTCCCCTCACGACCCCCATCTGCAAATAGAAAACTTCATATAAACGATGAGTGAAGACTGGGGAATTGAAAGAATAATAACGACTTCCTTAAGACTTAAGTGCTTAGGTGTCCTCTTAAGTTAAAGTAAACTATTTTACTTTGAGTCTTTATGGATAATTCTTAACTAATACCTAATTGAGGCATAGAGTGCAAAGGAGTTCTCCCTGTAACTTATACTAAGAAACTTAAGCTTGCTCTTGAAAAGATTTTTATTATGGTCATGATACGTTATAAAAGTCATCCACATGACTATCTAAGAAAGTATTTACCTTTAGGAGTATAGCTACAAACTATACTTTAGATACATGAATACATGCACAAATTCCAATATAATAATTACCATTTGAAGCATACAAAGGTGCACATATATATATGTATTTATATTGATCCATTAATCCTATGATAAGGAAATATTTTAGTAATTATACATAAGGGTATATTAGACCAACTTTAAATATGTTTGCACATAAAGAAGTACAAAGATATATATATATATATATATGGTATCGATAGATAAATGTTAATGATATTCAAGAACTCAAGTTGTTTATTTTTGAAAAGATTTAATGGGAAAACTAAAAGAAAGGGAAATCGTATGATAATTGGAGGCTTTTTGTCTTTTAATAAGGATATCAAAATTTTTAGTTAGTACTAATTGAGTCTCTGTGTGATAATTGGCATGGGGCGTGAGCTTGTTTGGGAAAATGTGGGTATCACTACATGGATGTCGGCATGCATTATGAAAATAGAAATAGAAACAAAATTAAAAACAAGGAAATGGGCCGAGTTTTATGGGGACCTTGACAGGAAACTTGTCGAAAAAATCCTCCCCTTTTGTCCCAGTGATTTCTCCTATATAATGGGGGTGAGATGCCTAGGGACTCCATGCATTCTGCTCCATAAAATTGAAGGGAAATCTGCTGCAAAATGCACTGGTGCTTTGCGCTGAGTATGAGTTTTTCTTTATATAAAATGTTGTGTGTATCGATCTAAGGTTGGCATGAGATTTGTTTTATATAAAACACCATGTGTGAATTGATCTAGTTCTTTCTTTGAACATTATCCTTGCTGGATGATCTAGTGCCTGTGATTGATGATGGAGTATTGTTTTTTTTTCTAAACGTTGGCTTATCTATGCTACTAGTCGATCTGCGATTCATGTGTGAGTATTTGTTTTTTTTTCTAAACTGTGGCTTATGTATGATACAAGTCGATCTATGATTCCTGTGTGAGTATTGGTTTTTTTTTCTAAACCATGGCTTATCTATGCCATGATCGATCTACTGGTTAAAGGATAATTTAGATCTCTGCCTGTCAAACTCGGTTTTTATCTTTGCCATGATCTGAGAAATGATGTCAATCTGAAATTTGTTTATTATTCTCTATTTCGTGCCACAATCTTAGAATAGACTTCGATCTGGAGTATTACGTATTGTCCTTGCCATGATATCGATCTAGGTAGTTGGATTTTTGTTCTTAATAAATCTCTGTGTGTGCCACGATATGAGAAATGATGCCAACATGCAATTTGTTATTATTCTTTGTTTTGTGCCACAATCTCTGAATAGACTTCGATCTGGAGTATTAAGTATTGTCCTTGGCACAATATCAATCTAGGTGTTGGATTTTGTTCTTAAAAAATATCTGTTTGTGCCACATTTCAGGAAACATATTGATCTACAGTTTTTTATTATTATTCTTTATATAAAATCTCTGTGCCATGATTTGAGGAAAGGGAGATCGATCTGTAGTTGAACATTATCCTCTATTAAAATATCTATGCCACGATTTTCAGAAAAGATCTGTAGTTTGAATATCATCCTTTATTAAAGATCTCTACACCATGGTCTTCATCGCCCTAAAGATTGCTTTATAGCTGGCGTATATGCTTGTCTAAATGTTGTCTCATTATGCCGACAAATACTTTATAGTTTGGATTTATTCATTGTGATTAAAACGTTGGTTATTATAGTAACCCAAAAATTGCCTGGTAGTTTTGTCAAAATACTGTTGGTTATATCAAACTGGTAATTGCATAGCTCAGAAAAAACACTGTTGATCTCGTGGTTGAATTATGGTTTGGATTTTTGCTTGTTAAAGCTCTATTTTAATGCCCACTGTTTCTACAAGATCGAGCTAGAGATTGAATGTTTGAATGCTTTGTTATTTTTGAAAGATCGAGCTAGAGATTGAATGTTTGAATGCCTTGTTATTTCTGCACAACCGATCCAGAGATTTAATGTTTTGAATGCTTTGTCGATCTGGAGTTTTGATAACTAATTTTAGGCTTGTCGAACTCTGTCTTTGCTTTATGCCATGATTGAGTGAGAATATTTATCTGTGGTTGAGTGATAGTTTGATTTGTGAACTATATCTATATCTATGAATTTCAGTACTCAGGTCACACCCTATGTCTGCAATCGATCTGGAAGATACTTTTGCATGGAGTACATAAGATCCAGAAGAAATCGAGGACAAAGCCGCATGTCGTCATAGGTATTAATTTGTTTTTATACCAAATGCTAACTCACGGTGTTTTGGCCGTGAGCTCATAGATCCGGTATTGGTTGTAAACTAACAGATGGTGTGGAGCCAAGGTTGAATCGATTTATAACAAATAAGCTACATCATTGTACCCCCTTTATGGAAGAATTAATAAATCAACTAACAAATCTTGGTGGATGTAGCCTCATGGACGAGGTGAACCACGTGAATATGGTTGTCTCGTTTTTGTATTCTTTTTATGTTGTCCATGCTCCTTTTCTTTACATAATAATTTTAGTATAAATGTTTATTGGTAAAAAGGTTTCTAAACGTATTTTTAGACATTCAATTAAGAAGCACATTACATGGTTGGTTTAAAGCTTTAAATAAAAATGAAAAATTTTACCCATTTTTGCAACAAGGTACTTTGGGAACATTACACAATTTATGTTTACTCAAAAAATATGATACACTATTAATTTGAATGACTTCGTATTAATATCTATGAATTCTTTTAATGTTTATATAACAACTATATTTGTGTAAAGATAACTTGAAAATTAGCCTAAATGGTACCTTAAAATAAAGAGATGTCGGAAATGGTGTATGCAAATTTTGATGTGCATTCTGCCATTTTTGTAGTGACTTTATTGATGGTTTCCAACCATTAAATCTACAAGGAAAAATATTTGTAGACCAATGTCAAGCAGTGGATTTCTACAAATTTGTATGTAGATAAATGGTGTTGAATCCTTGGCCTTGAAGATAACTGAAATTTAATAAATTGAGGGTTGTGAATACTTGCATCTGAAATTTAAAAAAATGATAATTACAATTTGGGTGGATTTGATCCCTCTAATTACAATAGCTTATTATTTTAATTGATTATCATGTTATCTACTTGAGACATTGTGATTGCTAATTGTGTCGATGTATTTAACACGTATTATTTCACTAGATAAAGTAAACATACTAAGCTTACAAGGATATATTCCATGAACACATGTAATATCAATGTACAATTCGACGTGATGTAATTATTAGCAAAAATTTGTTGGCCTTGCATATGGTTTTAAAAGCATGTATAAGGCCTCTTAAAAAACAATGCAAGGCCTCCTAAACAATCCATGGTAAATCGCACTCAAGGAGGTTTGTTAAATTTATTTTTACCAAATTTCAATTTAAAATAAATAAAATAAAAAATTAACTAGTCCTAATTTTTTTTATAAAATTTCAAAAAATAAAAAATTAACTAGTCCTAATTCTTCTACCTTGTGGTCATGATGAAAGCATTATTAACCTAGCACGCACATCCATTATTTTATCCCTACCTGATTTGGTTACACAATCCTTCCTGCGTCCACTTGGGATTTATCAAGATGAACCATATTTTCATTTATTTTATTTCATTGAGAATTGTATCTATATTTTCAACTTAACTTGTTCCTTTCAATGCTCATCAAACTCCAGTTTTGTGTCACCTCCCACGACTGGAACCAGCCTAGATCCAAATCCTAGGTTCTATCAAGTGCCAAGAGGGATCAAATCTCATGAGATGCAAATCTCTTCTCGAATAGCTCCTTGCATCCAATACCACAGTCGATCTTTTTAGAAATTTTAAAGTATAATAATGAATTCAGAATTTGAGCATATCTTAATTTTGTTTCATTATAATTCACGGATGGATGGTACAATACTCATGAATTGTTTTTGGGGGAAATGAAGGTATTGATTAGTGCTTGAAAGATATTTTTTTAAATTTTATAAACCTTTTAGGAATATTTATTTTTTATTCAGATTTGGTAAAATAATTTAACAAATCTCCATGAGTGCAATTTACCATGGGTTGTTTAAGATGCCTTGCATGGTTCTTTAGGAGGCCTTGCACATGGTTCAATTGAGCCAACCCATCCCCAAATTGTAATTATCATTTTTTTTAATTTCAGATGCACCTATTCGCAACCAATGCACATCCCGCGAAACTGAACCTAAAATCCTGAGAGGAAAAAGGCCAGGATGATCACGTTTCCCTTGGGCCTCAGCCGTACCCTTCCTATGGATAAAACTCCACCGAGGGCTAGATGTAAATGGCTTGGCTAAACATGAAAAAACTTGACTGATATTCGTCATGGGTTGGGGCCTTTAATAGGCATTCATAGGCTGACCCAGGTGCTCGGTACCCAAAAAACACAAAAATAAAACTATGTCTCGAATATAAAATTCACCATTGCAATTTTTAATCCAATCTAAATACTAGATTATGCAAGAACTTTGATTTAAAACTACCATAACCTAGGCATTTAAAATTTAAGGTTATAACAACGATCCTCCTAGTAGCCCAGTCGGGTGGCTATGAATAGATTTTTCACTTATAGGAACAGACATAAAACATATGTATACATGTAATTTTCCTTTCCAACCATAGAGCATTCTAATAGATAAAAAAAAAGTCCTTCCTTGCTTTGTAACCAGGATAATTTATATTTAACAAATGTAAATCTGAGATAATTAAAAAAAAACATTTCAGTATATAGAAGGGAAAAATCATCAACTCATACTCAAAACCTATAGATCTGGTGCACCGACTACAATGGAAGCAGCCATGTTCCACCCAACTGTAGACTAGGATCGGATCCTTTTCCTTCTATTCACCCCCGAGCCAAACCTCGTAGGAGACAGCAGGGACCCCTAACTTCAGATTTTAAATATCAAAACATTCACAGGCGATCATGCCCAACAGTAGACACTCTCTCAGCAGAGTCCTCTTGCTCCAGCATACTCAGCAGCGTCCTACCTACATTGTATGCTCTCCTTTTGTTTCTTTTTCTTTGGATCCTTTTTTCCTTTGCCTAGGTCTTTCCCATTAGCCCTCTCCCCTTCCTCATCGAAATTCCCATGGCTTAATGGTATCCCCTATTTCAAGGATGTGTCTATGTTGATTCTGCACATTCTCACACTTTATTATTTTCAGTCCCTGAAGTTAGTTGGTCCATGTTCCTTACTGTCTCCCATAGGTTTCCTCTTTAATCTGGTTGCTTCCACCATATTCGCTGCATCAATAATATATTTTGTTTATTATTCATTGTCATTAACTTATTCGTCCTCGGACTATTTTGGCTGAGTCTTTAACAGCCATAATTCATCATGCATAGACAGTAAATAAAAATAATAATAACCAAAATAAAACACAGACTCGGGGTATTACATGTTGCAATTTGCAGAAACGTGGTCGACCTCTCCTTGTGCTTCTTGCAATATATACTAAAATAAGTGTTGAGATAAATGCATCTTGTGCACTCTCAATCACAATTAGCTTCCATAGATATCAAGAATTTGCAAGGATATCCTATGTGTAAAGGATGGGATTTATGTGTGATCTGTATATCCGAGCATTATCTTTCAAAATAGTAAGATATTAAAATCTTCCTTAACTTAGTTGTTAATCGACATATCTTTCTAATGTTGGCATATTTTGTATTTGTCATCATTTTGTTTAGTTTCAAGTTTCAAAAGTTGTAAGGCCATGCTTATTTTCATTTCAAATTCTTTGTTCAGAAAAAATGTTGGGTCTTTCACATTTCCGTGCAATATTTATATCAATGGACTCACTCGTCTCTCTCTTTATATTCATCCAATCGATCTTCGTAGTTTGACAAGTCTATTGTCGATATGGATTCAATGTCCATAACAATAATGTAATTATTTCAATAGGCATATTGTCTAGGTATATGAATCGATGAGAGTTAAAAGATAATTTGAAATGAAAATTAAGATACAGGTGGATCAAAATATTAAGATTGTAGTTGTTCAAATTTGCATTTTAATGGTTTTTCAATTATTTAAAAGCTCGTAATCACGAGAAATAAGATAATTTCAAGGTTTTGGAAAAAAAAACAAGTATTTATGACCTAATATGTATCACACCCTATAAATAAGGATGTATATATCCACTAATATTACAACTGTAATCTTTTTAGAAATTTTAAAGTATAATAATGAATTCAGCATATCTTAATTTTGTTTCATTATGTTTCACGAATGGAGGGTACAATGATCATGGAAAAACAATCTTGGGAAATGAAGGTATTGATTAGTGTTTGCAATAATATATTTTTTGAAATTTTATAAAAAAATTAGGAGTAGTTTATTTTTTATTTTTATAATTTTTAATTGAAATTTGGTAAAAAAATTTAACAAATCTCCTTGAGTGTAATTTACCATGGGTTCTTTAAGATTCCTTGCATTGTTGTTTAAGAGGCCTTGCACGTGGTGCAATTGATCCGACCCATACCCAAATTTTAATTATCATTTTTTAAAATTTTAGATGCACGTATTCGTAACCCTCAAATTATTAAATTACAGTTATCTCCAAGGGCGATACTTCAACACCCTTTATCTACAAACACATTTGTAGAAATCCACTGCCTAACATTGGTATACAAATATTTTTCCTTGAGGATTTAATGGTTGGAAACCATCAATAAATTCATTACAAAAATGGAAGAATGCAGATCAAATTCCCTTTTTGACACATTTTTTTCAAAGAGCACCAACTCTTTCCCATAAACCCATTGAGATGCACATTTTTTTTTTTATAGAGAAACATCTATATATTTTAAGGTAGGATTTAGGATAATTTCAAGTTATATTTACAAAAAGACAATTGTTATATTAACCTTAAAAGAATTCATAGATATTAATATCCATTCATTGAAATTAATAGTGTATCCCATATTTTGAGTAAACATAAATCAATTGTTTATATATTATTATTATTGTTTATATATTATTATACCTGCCTTTAAGGCAGGTATATAGAAATCGGTTGGTCAACCTTCTATTAGTTTGCAGTTGACCAAAAATTTAAAATTTGTTTTCCAAAGTTTAGCTTTGGAGTTTGCCAAAAAATATTTTAAATTTTAATAAAAATATTTGCTTTTGTTATTTTGTCAACTTTTAATTGGCTAATCAAGAATGATGTCAGCCTTGGAGTTTGGTATCTTGTTTTCACTTGACACATGGCTACTATGACATCAGCATTTATTATATTTTATTATTATGTTATTATTAGGTGGACTTTTCCAAGAGGAAAGTGTGAGTTCCGTGGATATTAAGGAAACGTCACCTGACCAACATGGTGTGTACACTGTAACTTATAACTTGATTTCACACAATGAAAATAGTTTCACCATAAAAAGATCACTGTGATAAATAGTATTAAAAACATAAATATTTATCCCTGCGCCCCCTCTTCGGAAAGGAGGAGACACTTTTTATTATGGATTCTCTTCTTGGTACTGATCCACTTCAAGTAAACCCAGAAAGTAGAATCTGAAGCTGCGATTGGAATGGTAGTTGCCGTGTAACCTCGGAGCCACTAACCGCGTATTTGTAGTGGTGAGGTAGGACGAGAATCCATGGCGGTTCTTATACGACCCATCCACACCTTGATCATTCCTGTCAAGGCTTCCACTGTAAGCTATAAACGAGTTCACGTGCAAATCCATGACAGCGGCAGCTATGCATTTCACGGGACCGCTGTGCCCCTCCATCACTACAATGCAACATATTCCTGTGCCGCCCACTACCCTTTTCCAAGCACGGATTGTTGAATCAGCTGAGCCACTCAACAGCATATCACGAATAGTCTCCAGACAGAGCACGGAGTGAAGGTGGCCTCGAAGGAAACCAGTGTAATGAAATATTCGATCGGAGAATTGATCTTCCTCCCAGTAATGTATATATCCATCGTAACAACCAGCGAATAGAATGGGCGAGCCATCCGGGCCGAGGCAGAGGGCTTTCACAGGTGATAGTTGCATGTTAAGAGTCACCATTCGTTCGTGCTTAGGTTGTTGACCACGACGCTGCCGCCTCCATACCTTCACCGTGTTGTCATCGGATCCGGTGAGCAGAAGCCCATCGTGCCGGGCGATGACAGCATTGACGGCCTCGATGTGAGCTTCGATGGTCTCAATGCACTTGGACTCTGACACTTTCCACACCTTCACAGTCTTATCCGACGATGCCATGTACAGCAAATCGTCGTTTACATCGTACGCAAGGCAGGTCACGGTACCCTACGAGTGTTTCACCCTACGGGTGCCATGGTCAGTTACCAATGACCTGATTAAATTGTGAAATCTGTTCAACTTGGGGAGCGTTGCCACGTGCTTGTGGACGTTGGGATTCGAGCGCGAGTGGCGCCATAAACGTATCTTGTTGTCCCCGTTGAGCGCTGAAAATTTGATCGCCGACAACGAGCAGAGCCTTGACGTTGCCTGACCTGGACTTGAGAGTACTATGTAGTGGGAAATCTGGGTGTCTCCATACCCTTATGCTTTTGCTGTCGGAGCCCGTGTACAGAAGGCTGTCTACCGCAAGCGCTACTAAATATATTTGCCCGCCCGGCTTGAACATCGAAGCAACGCATCTAAATGAATGAGGGCCTTCGGGGGTATTGGAGGGCAGCAACGTCCTAACTCTATACATCATTGCACCATTATTATATTTGATTATGAATCCTAAACTATAATAAAATTCATAACTCATAGATAAACCTATTAATCAACATGTGATTAACATACATGAACAATATTGAGCATCAACAAGGAAATCAACCCTTTGATAGGATGAGACCTTTACATTTATATTCATGAACCATGAGGCAAGGATTTACATTCAAACTCAGGAAACTATTATCATACTTTCAGTTCCTTATTTAAGAACCAATTGATATCGCTTCTTCTCCACCCAAGTGTCTTAACCCTTTTTCCACTAAACTCCTCGATAACCTGAAATCCTACCTACTATTATGGTTCTAGTTGTCTCCCTCTTTGACTAATACTCTTTAATTCTACTAAAAATATTCAATCTCGGTGGTAGGACTCCTATCTTTTTTTTTGTCTATTGACTCAGTGCCACCATATCCTTCCCTATAACTACAACATATTCACAACAAAAGATTGAATTTAATTTTACTTAAACTTATATAGATACAACAAATCATCATGCCCCACCAATATAGAAATGATCACTCACTTTACTATTCTAAGTGGTGTAGCATGGTTTGGTTGGGACAATTCAAACCATAAAAAAGAACCAATAATTTTCACCAAACACTCCTTTAATCAAAGCAAAGAATACCTACAATCAACATTATCAAAAAAAAATCCAACAATTCCCCATTATTACATTGGCATGACATGGTTTGGTTGGGACAATCCAAACCATAAAAAAGAACCAATAATTTTCACCAAACCAAAACATAATAAATCTATAAATTTAAAATTCTAATTTTAATAAAAATTATTTTAAATAAATATCAAATATTAATATTATACCATTTTATTTTAATAATAATTAAAATATCATTTTTTTTTTATAATAAAACATAATAAATCTATACATCATATTTTTCTTATTATTGTTTTAATTTTATATAATCAAATATCTTTTCTTTTTCAATGTCTATAACATTATTTTTATAAACACTTCTAAATATTTCCTTTTATTATTATTTTTTATTAGATTAGCATATATTTATATACAACAATGCCACAGATTCTATGTTTTTAAAGAATTATCTTCTTGAAAGTTTCATTGTAATAGTTGGTGCTTACATTGGAATTCAGATTTTTCAAAATCTCCAATTGTTGTTACATTTTTAATATCTATATTGTTAAGTATTTATTAGGCATTCAACATTGTTAATGTTATTCAATATCCATTTCTTACGTAATATTTATTAAACTATTTTTAAGAGCCAAGTACTAGGCATCTATGTTGCTTATCTCAACTATTGGTAATGACAAAAGCTCTCTATTCACAAAGACAAATAAACTCATTTTGGATCTTTAATTTCAAGGACTTACTTAATAACTAATTAATTGATATACACATAGAAATATAAACAATGACACTTACAAGAAGTAACAAGTAATGCAACAACCTATAAACAACAAGCAATCTCACATAGAAATATAAGTACCATGGCAACAAGTAATACATTGTTTCAAGTTTGAATGTTTCATAATTTCTTTAACTTTTAACTTTTAACTATATACAATATCACAATAAAATATTTCTAAAAGGCAGGTATAAGCAGCCTTGCTGCTATTTCACTTGTTATTATTGGTTTATAGGTGGATAATAAATTCCTTTATAAATATAATGCTTAAAATTGGATGGAGGGTAATATATTCGACTTAGACCTTGATTTTAAAACACAGTCAATAATTACAATTTTGGGATTGGTCGTTCTCGTCATCAAGTCACCTAGGGTATTTCAAAATTAATTAACAATGTTTCTCATTCTAACCCCTACACTTCCTCCAAATCTACAGGTGATGTTGCAATTTTTGGAAACATGGTCGACATATCTTGGTGCTCGTTGCAATATATGCTAGAATAAATGTTCAGATAAATGCATCATGTGCACTCTTAATCGCAATTAGCTTCCACACATATCAAGAACTTTGAAGGGTATCTATCCTATGGGTAAAGGATGGGATTTATGGGTGATATCTATATCCTGGTATTAAATTTCAAAATAGTAAGATATTAAAATATTCCTTAACTCAGTTGTTAATCGATATCTCTTTCTAATATTGGCATATTTTATATTTGCCATGATTTCTCAGGTGTTGCTGTGATTTGTGGAAACGTGGTATACATCTCCTTGCACTAGTTGCAATATATACTCATATATTCGAGTTAGACATTGATCTTAAAAGGGAGTCAATAATTACAACTAGGTATGAGCCACTCTCCTCATGGAGACGGCGAGTTTGGCATTCAACATTAGTCAATAATTACAATTTGGTGATGGGTCGTTCTCCAACCAGGCTATCAATTCAGCTCTGGGTTTTGGCGAGTACGTGGAAGGTGTTTTCGGCCTTGCAAAGGGTCACCGAAAGGTGAGGAATGCATATCCTCTCATCATGGTTGTTTTGTCTGATGTTCCACATGGTCATCGCCTGTAATTGTATTGTTTTCCCCCAGATTCAACCCATTCATCCCTAGAGAAGGAACGTTTTTTATGTTATTGTGTCTAACATAATTTATATATTGTTGTTACAGTCTTATTTTGGCAGATAATTAAAATTGTATTTATTAGTTTTTACTTAATGGATGACAAAACCATTACATGGATTACTTTTTAAATTTAAATTTATTACTTTTTACGTTTCAGAAGTAAAAAGTAATGTTACAACATGTACATCATAAGCAACAGGTAAAAAGTAATATTATAACATCTCCCTCATAATCAAAAATATTATTTATGGCCATCATAATGTTATACAATGTTACATAACATGACATAATGTTACAACATCTCCCCCATAATAGGAAATATTATTTATAGCCGACATATCGTTACATAAGGTTACAAGATCTCCCCCCATACTGGGTTGTAGAGAACCTATCGGTGCTCTACAACCGAGTATAACCAATTAATATATTAGAAAGCATGGTTATAGTACATTTTTATTTAAATTTTGGTGTATTAAATCATCAAAATGTGATGTAAAATTTTGAAATGGTAGTTTTTAGTGCTTGGATTTGCATAATGAGGTGCTTCATCAGTAATTGAAGGCCATACATCAATTTATGTAACAAAATTTGTAATTTTGACAATGAAAATGATATTTTGAGCAATAAATCATGTTTCCAAATTCCTAACAAAATAACTAGCAAAAACGCAAATCCTCTAAACTTTAGCCCACTCAAAAAAATAAAGAACACAAAATATAAATTTTTGAACATGTTGGCCATGGAATTATAAGTAATTGGATAATTTAATATATTGATATTATAAATCATAATAAATTAATATATTAAAAATCATTGTTAGACTTAAGATCATTTAATAGAGGTTCTAAAGATTTTCAAAATGTAGAATATGAAAATACAATATATAATTTTTGGCAATGTAATTCTTTGAACTTAAGATATTTTTTAATATTTTGATATTATAACTTATAATATCTCAATATATTAATAATTATAATTCCAATTAAAATTATTTAATATTTTTTTAATAGAAAAAGTGTAACTTACGATTCAACTCGAATTAAAGTTACACAGACTTCCTTTAAGATTTAAAAAGAATGTGATAGAATCTCACTCTTTTAGTCTATTTCGAAAATATAAAAGCACACTTGTGAGGGCTATTCATAAGAAATAAAATAATACAAAATTATGTTCCTTAATAGGACATCAAGAAAAATGAGAAGTTCCATAATTCAATAAAAAGATGGCATCGATACTGAATGAACCATAATGTCTTCCATGAACTCCTCAAAAGGTATGATACCATCCATATTACCAACAACCAACTTGGAGATCCCATCATCCTCGCTATCTACTTCCCTAAAAATATGAAGAAAGGAGATAAAGGAGAACCTCTCAATCATCATCCTAACTCTATTTTCCCATTGTTCAATATCAAGTAGTTGTAACTTTGAAGTATCCTCTGCCAATTAATCACTCCTTTGGAATTGCCTACAATATAAATATTGTGTATTCCTCTTCTCTTAGAAAACCACATAAGTCCACATAATGCAAGAAGTTTTTCTTTTACCTTACTTCCAACGCCAATACCCATCCTAATTGTCACAACCCCAACTTCTATTCAATACAAAATTATGCACTATCAAAGCAACTTATAACATTCATACAACCACACAAAATACTGTGAGTTCATATTAGCTATGGATATGTACCTGCAACATTGTTAATTACTTATGGCACACACATGTATTTAAATCATAATCTATGGCCGAATCTTTTATACATTTTTCTTTTGTATCAATTATTTAGGGTTTAGCCTTTCTTGGAAAACATGGCATTCCTACCCATGCTGATCATAATAATAATCATAAACTTCATGATGGAAAACCATACATACGATGCATCCTTATTTAAATACCCATGTGTCCTCCCATAAGAGAACATTCATATCCATTTAAAAATACAATTCAAGATATAATGACCTAAAACCTCTTAACTACACTATGTGTCTCTAGGTGGTTTACAATTATTGTTTCCATAATAAATATTCATAACAAATTTATCTTCAATGGTGCAAAGTTATAGAATTATACTCTCCTTAAGAAGGGGTGTTGTTTTGAATGAGTATTCATTATTTATCACTAACCAACGAAAAATAAGACTTACCACTTCAATTCCCATCGATAGCATATTCTTTACAAATATTTGTTCCACAATATAACAGTTGTGTTAATGACAGTATCTAAATGTAATTATTGAAGGTCCTCAATATTCCAATATCATTCATAACCTTACAAAAACAATACTAAGGTGCGGCCAAGAGAATTATGATACAAAACAATTCTCCTTGATGACCATTTCTAAGGTATTTAATCCATTATAAGCACACAAAATAATGCAATAAACGAACATTTAGACATGAAACCAAAGAGGCGCCAATGTACATGCTTCACCCCAAACTCGGGGTTACGTCCACCAAACTCTCTCATTATATGATATTTTCCCAAATAGCTTGTTACAATCTGCAACAACTCCGTTGCCATACAATCCGCAACAACTATGTTGCCATACTATCTTCATGTTTACGTTTCGAGGACTTCCTCTCACAGAGTATTTATATATTCCTATTTTAATGAACATATTTTAACTCAAGCTAGGATTTAATCATTAATCCAAAGGTCATTGGAGATACCTACCCTTAACCAGGCATACCCAACTCAACAAATATTGGGTCCATAAGCATGCATACAATAACATATATATTCAAAGCCAATTAATATGTCATCTAGGTGTACAAGTATGAAATTTATTATCCAAACAAATACGTAGTGACAATCCCCTTGAATTTAATAGATTCAAATATATAGACCACAAGCAGATGTTATTGAACTACAATCTGATGTAACTAATTACATCTCAAACAAAATATGACTCTGTCGGGTAAACGTTGTTCATAGATTCAGATCCAGAACAAGACGAGTCCATACTTAAACGAAGGTTGTCGTATATATATATATATATATATGTATGTATGTATGTATGTATGTATGTATGTATGTATGTATGTATGTATGTATGTATGTATGTGTATGTATATATAAATCCAAAATGCAGAAACACCTAAAGCAGCGTTGGTAAGTGCATAGACACAAGCAACGAACTAAAAACTAGTAAAATGTAATTACTTTTGACATTGGAATAACAACACATGCAAATTAAGTGTTTGACATTAAAATCCTAAGAGGCCAGTTTAGATTAAATCAAGTTGCTGAAATTGGGATCGAACACATTGATTTTAATAACTTTACAGTTTGGAATCGCGGCTTGTATCCTTTTTACATGCTTTTAGGATCCCTTCAAGTCAAATATATGAGCCGTATCTTAGACATCTTATAAAGATTAGAAAATGACCTAAAAAATGGAGAATACTTTTCGAATGGTAGTGTGACAGCCCCAGAATACCTTGTTGTGGGATTAGAGAAAATGGGTAATTTTTTTCATTTTTATTAAAGCTTTAAACTATCCAAGTAATGTGCTTTTGAATTGAACATCTGCAAAATATGTTTAGTAACCTAATTCACCAATAATAATTTATACTGCAGCTATAACACAATTACGTAAAGAGAGTATGCACAACATAAAACCACAAAAGGGCAAGACAACCATATACGTGGTTCACCTCCTTCATGAGGCTACATCCACCAAATTTTTGTTAGTCCTTTTATTAATTATTCCACAATGATGCGGGTTATGTGTTACAATTTGTTTCAGCCTTGAAACAAAGCGAGTGCAGTGGAAATTGCATTTTCCAATCCCAACAAGATTAGCTATGAAGCGATACCCTGTCCAAAGGACAAAGGGGGATGCTCACAGCTCGGCTGTGCACAACCATTTAGCATACAACCGATACCAGTTCTATGTTATCCGAAAATGAGCTCACGGCCAAACACCATGAGTTAGTACTTGGTATATAAAAAGACAGCTTAAGCTCTATATCAGCATGCTACTTTGTCCACGATTCCTTCTAGATCCGAAAGAAATCCAAACTTTATAATATATGTTATAGCTCAAAATATCTTCAAAATCCATCTTTCAACAATACATTAATACATAATTCAACTTTAAAAATATAAAAGCACTCAGTATTCAACGAATTACATTCACAACCTGGATCAACAATGATGAAAAGTTTAAATATTATACAGAAAGTATTTTCTAGATCTATAACAGATATAGGGAGTGATGTAAATACCAAAAATCACAGATATATGTACAAATAACAAATCAAATCCATCGCTTAACCACTAGATGAAATCATGGGCATAAAATAAAAACAGAGTTTACCAAAACACAAGTCCAAGCTATCATTTAACCACCAGATCACTTTTCCTCCTGAAATCGTGGCATAAAAGACATAGTTTTGACAAAGCACAAAATCATGTCATGGGTAAAACCCCGGATCATTTTCTTTATGAAATCATGGCATAAAAGACACAGTTTAAATAAAGAATAATAATAAAGCCATAGCTAAACCCCAGATCGATTCTATTTTCTGAAATCATGCCATAAAAGCCGGTGTTTAAATAGAGAACAATGCCAATCCATAGCTAAACCTCAGATAGATTTCCTTTTCTGAAATTGTGGCTTAAAAGACAGAGTTTAAATGAAGAATAATAATGAATCCGTAGCTAAACCCCAGATCGATTTTATTTTCTGAAATCATGGCATAAAAGATAGAGTTTAAATAGAGAACATTACCAAGTTGTAGCTAAACCCCAGATTGATTTTCTAAAACAGTGTTTTGACAAGCATGCAATCTCAAGATTGATAAAATCACGGGCATATAAAACAATGTTTTAGACAAGGCACAAATCATGCAATCACCAGATAATAAACAACGTTTTGACAGAGCATAGATCCAACTAGCGTGTGATCACCAGATTGATAAAATTGTGGCATATAAAACAGCGTTTTAGACAACGCACGGGTCATGCAATCACCAGATAATAAACCACGTTTTGACAGAGCATAGATTCAGCTAGGATGCGATCACCAAATTGATAAAAACATGGGCATATAAAACAATGTTTTAGACAAGGCAAAGATCATGCAATCACCATATCGAAATAATAAACATCGTTTTGACAGAGCATAGATCTAGCTATCATGCGATCACCAGATTGATGAAATCATGGCATAGATAAATAGAGCATAGATCTAAGTTATCACCAAATCGATTCTTATGAACCGTGGGGATAAATAGAAACATAGCTTAGACAAAGCATGGTGACTGATGTGGCCAGGGGTATTCATATCTACGAATGCAGACTTATCAGAGTTTTCCACAAAACAATATCAAAGGCATACATTGAATTCATATTGAATCTAATAGCAATTTCCTGCAATTTCACATCTACTGACTTCTAGATCTAAATAATTCCAAACTTCATAATATGTGTTATCACTCTAACATCAGCAAAAATCAGATTTGTACAATGCTAAAGCATTTAACACAGAATGCATCTTTATAACCTTCATTGTAGCTCTACCCAACTTCGAAATCAGACTTCAGCAATCACAGAAATCAACAGAGATTTTAAATCAAATCGCATACCAGATCGCCATGCATGGGCTGAGATCAAATGCGGAGACCAGATCATACCGAGGGATTACAGAGGATTCCCTTCAGCTTCAAGGAGCAGAACACAAATCCCGAATACCACTAGCCTCAGCATCTCACCCCCTTTTATAAGAAAATCATAGGGACAAGTGGCAAGGATTAACTGCCAGGTTTCCTATTAAGGTGGAATAAAATCCTCCTAGGATTATTCCCACCGTAACCATTCCTTGCTAATCCAAGTTACTATTTCAAAAGGTGTGATTTATGTCCCCGACTTCAAGCTATTTCCTCAGCTAAAGTTCTTATAAAGTGAAAACCCTTCTTTCCTTAATCCGCATGTATTTCTCTTTTATAGTAACATATATAATATCCAAATGAGGTACATGGTTAAACAAAAAAAAATTCCCAATTGGACTAGAATTAGAACTAGTTCTATAAACATGCAAGCCTTTAAGTAAAATATATTAACATGTAGCAGTGGTAGTTGGGAATTATCAGTTGGAATACTTAGGAGGGGCATCTAATTCATTCTTTACAAAATCCACTCATGATAAAACAAATCCCTTCATCTTACAACTTCGTCATTACCATATATCAGATCGACTTAACATACCCATTGTTACAACTTTCCCCAAAGGATAAAAATAGATTGGTAAGGATAGAAGACATATAAAAGACAGACGACTGACTTGATTAATCAAGAAACTCTAACAAGGAGATGCAGGTTTTAGCAGATGATTATATCACTGGAAATGATATGTATAGGTACCATTTCTACAAGAATTGGTTGATGAAGCTGTATGGAAAGGAAAATGGCTTCTAGAACATATGTTGTTCCATTTCTCTGTTGAGAAATGGCTAAGAAACAAGCAATTTCTCCCAGGAAATGGTAATTTCTTGGTCATTTGTCAAAAATTTATTGGTGTTTTTTTCTGCCCCAGGTGGACTTTTAAAAACCCCCAACATGAAATTTTCAAAAATAAACAAAAATAAACCCTTAAAAAAAGAGCATTCTTACGCATCCTTCACTCTGAATTCAATTACAAGTCCCTTGGTTTTAACTTATCACTATGTACTTGTAAATTAAGCTTTTACCAAATTTTGGATGCAATCCACAAAACAATGCACACAATAATATTATAATAAACCCCTTGTTCTAAAATCTATTTCGTATGATTGCAAATTGTTTTACTAAGATTGAGGTTTTGAGCCAAATTACGATGTGGACATAATTAGAATTAAACTTTGATGCGTTGTATCTTTTAAGCATTGAAATGGATCCGCTAAACCATTTCTTATATTCATATTATGGAGGCAAAATGATGATGTTTCTTATACTCCAAAAATTTTGACCATTTTTCTCATTTCATTACCAATGCATGTTTCTCTTTCATTTTTCTTTTAACGTATGGTGCCTTTTACTAATATTTTCATTTTTGGATTGGGGTTGTGAGGGGACATTACATCCTTCCCCCCTTAGAGTTAACACTGTCCTCGGTGTTACCCCTTTTCCCAACCTCATCTCCATTCTTTCCTCGGTTCTCATTGCTTGCTTGGGTATTTCCTAATCCCTTTGATTAATGGGATTGGATCGTCATCTTGCATTTGTAATCATGCACATATACTATCATCGCAAAAATAACAATGTATATCTTAAAACAACATTATTCGATTTCCTAATTCATAGTAGCTCCAATACGCATATTGGTTCTATTCACCAATAACATATTACCGCATAGCAACAAGTTTACATGTAGTGCATATACTCTATTCCAAGTATTATTTTCCTACAAATGTCTTTCTAGTATCTCTGGATGTCCTCCATCCCATCAACCACTCCAAGTGCTAACAGTACTCCGAGTATGGATGCAAGCTGCCCAACATAAGGACGATACCCTTCTTTAGGCGTATCTCCTTCCCGTGCTATTCAGGGTGCTTCACCAAGATGAGGCACTTATTTTCTCGCACACCATAACACCTAGAGGTTATTCTCTTCACGGAGGCCCCACTCTCATGAAAGTCTTCTTACGTGGCGTGAATGTGTGCAGAAAGAGTCCTAACCAAAACGTCTTACATCCAGGTGTCCCCAGAATGCGTATTGGTCCCTAGCTGGCCAGGGGGAAATATACTTTAGGCCACTTTCTTCCTTACCACGTCCCTCATGGGAAAACAACTTTATGCACATGAGATTCTTCTCATCTCTTTTTGACTTTTCACCATCATGGGGCCCTAGTACTCCTCATGGCCATAGTTTCCTCATGCCTACAATCATTCCACGATGGTCTATTTATCATAACATTGATTCAAATAACATCAATATTCCATAGTAAACTATTTAACATCTCAGTTACGTAAGTCATGACTTACTTCATTTCTTCTGCATCAAATAGGAGCCTTTATACTAGTGCACTCTTTCTTTACCACTGAGGAATTCTTGGTTTTATTCACAACATATTTCATTACTCGCCTTTTGCTGCACCGTAGCCCAAGTTCATAAGAAATCTAATTCCATAAACTAAAAATAATTGCTGTCGTGCCTTGTGCATGACCCAATACTCAGGATTTACTTGTAGGCCAATTATTACAATAATTCTATTATTGTAACTAACTTAAATCTCTTCACCACAGCTATTATGAGCAATCACATTCTGTTTTATAACGGTTGCACAAGATAGTATTTTTAGAACCATATTAATATTCACTTCTTCATTTACTATTATGCGTAATCACAAAATAACCATTGCATTATTTATTATGAACTTAAGATGATAGAAAGTCCGTAACAAAACATAACTTTACTTCATATTTATATCCATTTAGGACTTAAAGTCATACGCTAGTGACGTGTACACCTATAGAAGGAGCATCAAGGGTCTGGTCCAGCCAATTACTCACAATTTCTTTATGGACTCACCTTTCAGAACCGATAGTTCGTTCGACCTATCAAGTAGGCCCAACCAACCACAATTGTCTTTAGTGACTAGTAATTTGTTTATATTTAATAAAACGTTAGTGTTTATGCATTTATAGCACTCTTATCGTCCATTTGACCCAATGTGCATTTTTCATTCAGTTGTGGTGCAAAAGAAAAGCTAAGCTAATATCAAACAACGTCTTTAAAGAAGTGCAGCAACCAACGGTCTTTAACAAACAAGCATTAAAGCATTCCCTTAATATGCAACTGGTGGAGATTTAACTAAATCCCTTGGTCTGTAGGAGAATTAATGTTAATACACTACCTAAAATCAATACAATATTTAGAATTTTGAGGATCTGAAGTGACTTTTCTTTGGACTACTGTCACACATCTCCACATTTTACCTTGAGTTTTGGGTGCTAGACCTTGAACTTAACATAGCACTTATTACTCTTTGGTAGGCCTCAGTCAGTGTTGTTTAGGAACAATGCCCATAATGAACATAATGCATTTAGACTCCTAAAACATATTATAGGCCCTACCATAAGGTGCTCACTGCAACATCCTAAAGTGATGTAAGATAGCATGTACCTATGCACAAGTTTAACTTGCGTTGGAAATTCAAGGCACTGTTTCCAGCCCTATTAAGAACTTAAAACTTTTGAATGATGCATTATTAATCAGTCTAATTAATTATGCACCTATACTACCTTTAATACTTATGTGTAGTGATTGAAAGAAAAACAAGTGAATCCCATTGCATAACACCACTTGACATTTAATCCTATGGCTCGTATATTCAACATGTCAATCCTCATTTCTGCTCATGTTTTGAGGCAGAAAAGCAAAGTTACCATTATAAAATACCATGATGGTTGTAATCAAAATGTCATGTGAAAATTCAAACCTGATCGCATGAAGTTTTTCTTAATATCACATATTTAGTTCTCCTAACTGCTTCAACAACTAACAAGTCCAACAATAGCTCCTATGATTCTTAATCCACATACATTGTTTCTAAAACTTTCCAAGATTTTATTACATTGCCAAATTCAATACCTAACTTTAGCAGAGGCAAAATCAATCTAGAATTGAGCTTAAACCAAGGGCAACAGAACTTAACAACTTCAATGCAGCATGTTGTTTTTAGACATTTGTTGCATCAAGAAGACAACCCCTTCGAATGAATTCCTAAACCTAAACATGATCTCATTACTTGTCACATTTTCTTTGGAACATTCCTTGTGCCACATAATTAAGTATCATCAGTAAATATGCACAGCAATGTCTTCAACAAGATTTCCAACTTAGGTGTGATATTGTTAAGTGCGGTATAGCAAGTTTTCATATTTTTCCATCTCTTCATACAGCTAATTAGAGTGAGGTTTACAACTCAGTTTAGCACTGCCCAGATGAGAACAACTATTTATTTAAGATTCATATAGGCCCAATTCAGTAAAGATTGCATCTCTAAAAAAAAATTTGGAATATACTGCCTAAGGTGACAATGCAAGAGGAGCTTGGAAATATTGTCCTCTTAAATAGTCTTAGAACAATAACTATCAGTAACATTGAATTAGCAATTGGCTAAAGTATCTCTTAGTAATCGGAATTTCTGGTTGTGGACATTTTATTAGGAGTAACAATACCATGTCTGTTATTTCATGTCTATATGGTGCTGATTTTGTGTATGATGGATGATTCATCCTTATAACAAGGTCAATGACATTAAAATGAAAAAATTACGTTTTGAACCAAAACCTTTGTTCTCAAAAGAAAATGAAATAATAAGCAAGAATGCTGATGATAATTCAAACTTACACCTATATCGACCATCAATAAGAGAGTCCTAAAACTATGAATAAGATCTTCCAAGTTGCTACCCTTAGCACCCTCATCACTCATCAGAAAAAATATTATTATAGAAAAAATTCTTTTTATAAAAGAATAATAGGTGTAAGGATAGAGACTTTCATTTTTACGAGTTAAAATAATTTTGGAAAAACATTCTAGCTCACTTTAAGAAGTGTCTATATTTGTCCCTTTTATATTCTAGGAAAAGGTACTCTTATACTAGAGCTATAACATTCATCATGCAAAGAAACTTAATAAAGTGATTAGCATGGTACTTATCTGGTTTTAATTCGACAATTGATCTTGATAAAGCATGAACTACCGTGTCGCAATTTTCTTCCAAATGTAATTCGACTATCCTACAAAATTATCATGTTAGCCCATTACTAAGGGTCCATTGTTGTAGCTAGCTTTGATACCATATGTGACAGCCCCGCAATACCTTGTTGTGGGATTAGAGAAAATGGGTAATTTTTTTCATTTTTATTAAAGCTTTAAACCATCCAAGTAATGTGCTTTTGAATTGAACATCTGCAAAATATGTTTAGTTACCTAATTAAGCAATAATAATTTATACTGCATCTATAAAACCATTACGTAAAGAGAGTATGCACAACATAAAAACAAAAAAGGGAGAGACAACCATATACATGGTTCACCTCCTTCATGAGGCTACATCCACCAAATTTTTGTTAGTCCTTTTATTAATTCTTCCACAATGATGCAACTTATCTGTTACAATTCGTTTCAGCCTTGAAACAAAGCGAGTGCAGTGGAAATTGCATTTCCCAATATTAACCAGATTACTTATGAAATGATACCCGGTCCAAAGGACAAAATGGGATGCTCACGTCTCAGCTCTACACAACTAGTTAGCATACAACTAATACCAGTTCTATGTTATCCGAAAATGAGCTCATGGCCAAGCACCATGAGTTAGTACTTGGTATATAAAAGGACAACTTAAGCTCTATATCAGCATGTTGCTTTGTCCACGATGCCTTCTAGATCTGAAAGAACTCCAAACTTTATAATATATGTTATAACTCAAAATATCTTCAAAATCCATCTTTCAACAATACATTAATACATAATTCAACTTCAAAAATATAAAAGCACTCAGTCTTCAACCAATTACATTCACAACCGAGATCAACAATGATGAAAAGTTTAAATATTATACAGAAAGTATTTTCCAGATCAATAACAGATATAGGGACTCACGTAAATACCAAAAATCACAGATATATGTATAACTAACAAATCAAAGCCATCGTTTAACCACCAGATGAAATCGTGGGCATAAAATAAAAACAGAGTTTACCAAAGCACAAGTCCAAGCTGTCATTTAACCACCAGATTGATTTTCCTCCTAAAATCATGGCATAAAAGACACAGTTTAATCATAATCTATTAGTGGTTTTGCTGGAAACTGCAAGCGTTTTTCATCATAGTGCATTTAAAATGATATTATGTGCAGACAAAGCATTACAATATCTTTTGTTGATTACCTTCTACAGTAGTGAAATACCTCAGCATAGATTACAGAATAGCTTCACATGCACACGAAACAATGTGAAGAAGTAGAATATTCTGACACATGAAAATCATTTATAGTGCACCCTACATTAGACATCATTGATAAATTGAGTATACACAAATAAGAAAGCGATGTATATGGAAAACAAGGATGAGACATGTTTACGTGGTTCACCTTGTCCACGAGGCTATGTCCACCAATTTGTTATTCATTTTATTGCTTTATCAAATAGAGTAAATTACAATGTATCGTCACATCCATGGCTGGTTTACCTTACCTCAAGGTTCTTCACAAAGAGCCTCTTGTAACTCAACAACCCTCTTTTACAACCCTTATAACCAGCTCATAAAGTCATTAACAACCCATTGGGCACACGGTGAACTTTGTATTTAATACAACATTCAGGTACCCTAATCGGTGGGTGTGGTTGAAAATTAACCTAAGACTTAGTCAAGTAAAGGGAGATACTATTGTCTAACAATTAGGGGTAATATTCATTAGACCCAGTAAGGATACTTTTATTCCCAAAGTACTCATTATGTAACTTCTGTGTGATTTATGACATAAGCTCATATACTGAATCCTGACAATCTTTGATATAATCTTTACTAACAAAATATCATGAGAGTCCTATACTATATGAAGTATACCATTAGGAGACATTGTTTTTATTACTTTTAAGCATCAATCATATTTTGCTAGTTACCACCATAAACTGTGCAAAATAATATATATATCTATCCTGCAATTTAATCTCATTTCAATGTTTTATGCTAACCAGCTATTTCTCATAACTAAGTATCTTCCAGAGACTTCATTTATAATTCCTACACATTATCCTCTAGAGCAAGCAATGACCACCACAATTGCTTACTCATATCGCAGCCATAGCTGAAAATGTTTTTCCCACTTGCTAAAATCAATTTCATAGTTTATAGATTCATCACATAGGCTATGGGAAAAGAGATATGGAACCTAAGGAGAAAGTCTTTACTTGTTAAGAATAGAAGCAAGCATGCGGTCATGTATCAATTCTTTAAATAACTCACTTATGTGGTTCGATTAGTTCTTCCAATGAAAAACCAAAAACAAACATGAAGATGCCATGTCCTCATGAAAACAATCACAGTAAAAAATAACGACGAAGACGCATCTAGGGTTTTCTCTAGATTTGCAAAACGGAAAACCCCAAAACGTAACCATGGAGATTGCAGATCCATACGAAATCAAATCTCAATAAGGTATGAGGTAAGTGCATATGTTACTCCCACAATAATTCCCCCATGGTTTATACTTCCTTTCATTCAAAAATAAAGAATAGAACATCATCAAAATGTAGCCTGTATCTTAATGGCAAATGCATAAATCCAAATAATTTCAAACTACACCATAATTCGAAGCTAAATGTTAACTACATCATTAAGATATTGCCACTGAATATGCAGAGCGTTGAAAAGGATGTTGATAAGCATTAACTAAGCAGGCATACTTGATTTATCTTGACTATCATAGCCAATAGACTGCTGCATAATATTGGGATCTTAAATAATTATTCTTTGACTCAAAAATTTCAAAAATAAAAAGGATTAAAGCCTCAAACTAGCTCGTCATATCAACTAGATGTTGAGCATGTGGTTTAGTCTGGTGTGATCTTTTCTTTCTACCATTAATACACCCAAGAACAAGATAAAATGCAGTTTATATTACATAAGCCCAACCATTTCAAAAGAATGACTATACCTGAGTGAAAGGACTCCCACGCTTTGGCAGATGCTGGTACCATCAGCTAGTGCGTAGATGTAAATGCCTGGTTATCTAATATCAGGCTTACCTAATTCCATAGAGTAGCTCCAGCCGAGGTCATTCCCCCAGCCAGTGTGCCGCTACAAACATATATACTACTCATTTATTTCAATAAGGCCATCCTCTTCCTATCAGTCCAGCCAATTCCTAACATGGTGCTGCTGTTGTAACTGTCGGACAAGTTTTCATGCCATTATCCTGGTGACCGTTTCAGCCCTAAGTTTACTGCGCATTCAGAAATTATTTAATTCCTTCCTCGGCATGACTATTGCGTTCGGAAATTATTTAATTCCCGTGATTTTGTCAAGCTGAGATTAACGCACGAATGAAAATAGATTTAATCCATTAGTTAACATTGCAATAGTTTTGCTAAAGGAAGTTAATCCTCCCTTAAAATAAAATATAAAGGTTATAATGTAAAAGAGATTTGAGAAATCTTTGTCGGAAAGACTTAATTAGTCGCTAGGTATAAAAGGAAATAATTCTATCATTTAGACTTTATAATTATAATAATTCATGTCTTCTTCTTATAAAAATACTTTAATGTCTAAAGGACTTAATACTATATTTTCTTTGTCCTTATGATTATGATTCATATCATAATACTCCATGTTTCTTATTGATTATTTTCCTTATAGATGGACTACAAATAAGGATACTTGTCTTTTATGCAGAC
>LPNX010617570.1:0-18902 GCA_001517045.1 Pseudotsuga menziesii | reverse complement strand
GATCGAAACTCACATATTATTGAATGTTTGGCATCATTGAGGCACCTTAGCTCATCTGTTAGAGGGGGGATCCTTTGAGAGAGTCTTTAGCCGATGCATTGCACACAATAATAGACACAACTGTCGAATCCCAAGGAGCTTTGTACAACATTAGCTCGTGCAGAGAATCCAGGAGGTAATACTACT
The DNA here is from genome assembly GCA_001517045.1 of Pseudotsuga menziesii. NCBI lineage: Eukaryota > Viridiplantae > Streptophyta > Pinopsida > Pinales > Pinaceae > Pseudotsuga > Pseudotsuga menziesii. Next base: position 18,716 of record LPNX010617570.1, on the reverse strand, counting down.
TCGATGGATTGAGTCGTAAAGACATCAAAGCCCTTAAAATTACAAAAGACCAATTATTTTCATTATTCTGGGACCCTAGCACCGGATTGGTTCCACCCACTAGTCGACCACATATTTCCATAGACTGGTGCATTGAACCAAATATAAAGGCCAATTGGATGGATCGTTGGTATATGGTCTTCGATGAAGACCCTCATGGGAATAGGTGTTATAGAGATTTTCACCCCACTAGGTGAATCACACATTGTATGGCCTTCCCTTGTCCCGCTGTAGACTCATTAGCCCCTTTGGACCACTTTATATCGTTTAATGTTACCTTGATCATCCCCAAAACTATATAAAATATGATATACGCGGCTTTTTCCCCGATAACCGCGTACATACGCGGGTTTGACCCCTATAGTCGCGTACATCGGGATGTGTGCATAATCCAAATCCTTTTGGAGCGTTCCTTGACTTGGGTCCGACTCATATGACTCCTGGCCTTCCATATGCCTTGAGATCGCACGGATTTGACCCTTCATTGTCTCTTGTGAAGCTATATAAGGAACCCTTTGGTACATTGAAAGTGGGGGGAAAGAATAAGAGAACTTTGAGAGCATCGAAATTATAGTCCATTGTTGCCAGAACTTTATGCTTGAGTATGCATCCCTTTGTCCCTTGGAGCACTGTTGTGTTCTTCCCAAGCTTGCCCTTTGTTAGTAAGCTTGCTATCGAAGTGATGGAGGGTTGAGGTGGTGGAGGCCCAAGTGGGGGATTCAGTTTCTCCGATTCGCAGACGTGCCGTCAGAGGTTGTCACTTGTAATCTCTGATTCTTATTAATAGAAATATCTTTTCCTGTCCAGTAATGTGTATTTGAATGAATGTTGCATCCATTGGAATATGTCAAATGCTTATACATTATTGATTATATATGCTAGAATAGATCTAACACCATGAAATATAGTATGCTTGTATAAGATCAAANTATACTTTATATCATATGCCTTTTATCTATCATTTTTCTTATAGATAGATCTACTTGTCTTTTAATTTATCATTTTTCTTTGTCCTTATGATATAATTTATATCATATGTCTTTTGTCAAACCCTTTTTCCCATCCTTTAGTGGAAGCCCGTCCACCACCCTAGTTCTTGTCGCACATGTGTTTGTCAGCCCCCCTTGCGTTATTAAATTTTCACCTAACCAAAATAGCATTAGACTAGGGTTTTTCACTTATGCTTTCATTTGGGTTGCGTACTGAAGGAAATATTATGGCTTCCAAACCTAGTGGTTTTCCAGTTGCTTGTCGTTAAGTTGTCTTGATGTTTTATGATTTGGGAAGTTAATCGCCTAAATTTCAGGTTTCTTATGGTGGGGCCTTGGCCTTGAGCTCCTCACCTAGAATCCCTCGTACAATAACATTCAAAATTGGAATTTAATTAGGGGTATATAGGAGGGACATTACATCCTTCCCCCCTAAAATTAACACCATCCTCGGTGTTCTTGTACTTTTACAATTTTCCTTCCTTTTTTTTTAGTCGTCCTTGCTTTGCTTTGTCTTTCCTATCATGATCTTGTAGAATTTTTCCTCAACCTCACAATTCGCTATTTGTTCAGGACCTGTAGTTTCCTGTAACACAATTTTGGTCTTCCTAAAATTTATTTAGTAAACTACATCATAAATTATAATTCAGCAAAAAACATAAGCAAAAGACTCATGTGCAACACCACAATTACAATTTATGGAATGCTTTCTAGCCCTTTTTTTATTGGTATCATAATACCCAATTATTTCCAAAATGCAATTAATTCATCAATAAAACATGATTACTATCCTTTTAGTGTCGGTTTTATCACCTTATAGATTAAGGATGTAATAGTCTAATTACTCAAAAATTCGTTTAACCATTTTACGTTCGTTATGTTTTCCAAACTCCCGTGAGTTTCCTTTTTCCATTCTTGGGTGGACTTACAATAATTTATGAGGTTGCTCTCCCTTTTAACCACTAGTTAAAAGTTTTCCCCTTAGTGACATCAAACAACATCCTGTCTTCCAGATGTCCAATTTTTTTTTCCTAGGTCTTTTTTCCACACCATATCCCTAACACCAATGTGCTCACTCAGCAATCGCTTGCCTAACACCATTGTGGTCCCGTAGCATGTATGCCTAACACCAATGTGCTCATGCGGCAATCACTTGCCTAACACCGTGGTGCTCCCGTGGAATTCAAATTTTTTTTCCTTGTTCATATTCAGTATAAATTTTAACACACACTCCTTGGTGCTTAGCATGAATTTACTATCATTGTCTCGATTCGTAAATTGGCTACATGGTAATTCAAATCATTCATTGATAACCCAAAATTTCCAATATCAGAATTTCATAATTTGCAGTGATTTTAATCATCATCCACGAGTTATATAACTCTATAAATCATCTATAGAAATTATTTCTTACTCTTTTCTAAGCAATTGGGAGAAACTTATAAGAGCAAGAGGATTTTACCCATTGCAGTGCACGTCGACTGCATCAATGGTCTAATCTTGATGAAGCCTGCAATGTCAGTATAATATCATCTACGGTTAATCCTTGGTTTATAAAATTTTAAATTCAACAATTTTATAATAAGTAAGACATCACCCATACTTAACCTTATTAATTAAGGCACTGAATTACTAACAGCCAAATCAGGCTGAGCATATCCCGCAATATTAGCATATAACATTGTACAACATTCATCAATAAATTTCAATATCAACTTCTTCAGACGTCCTTACTCGTCTATATTTGGATATTTTCTAGTGAAGGGATATTCCAACTTTATTCCACATTCATGAGTGGTGATTCTATGGACACAAATATTCGAATATCATTAGTACTCAAACATAATTTCATATATCGTCTACTTATGTCCTATCATACAACTTTTCTAGCTCATCCGAATGCAAGTCTTTACATAGGTGCACACTTTCCACAAAACCAGTAATATTAGGTACAACACACCATCCTATCTACCTTAGCTGAATTGTAGGCCAAGTCCATAAGCCGTCTGGTTCCCCTTGAAGAAATGTTGTAAGGGATGTTGTCGTTCTTGTGAAAATGTATAAGATATCAATAACACCAATCTCATTATGACCTAAGTAATAACAATGCTATCAACTTCTCAATGTCTTTACTCACAAGATTACCAACAAGGTCCTTCAATCTAGTATTAGAATCAATTCTAGGGTTCTTACTAGGATCTACAAATAGACATATGATATCAATAAGCATCCATTCCAACAATTAGTCTATTTGGCTACTACATCAATACCCAAAATGAAATTACCATCCATGAGCTAATCAAAACATAAGATAGTCCAAAATCAAAAATCTAAACCAAGCACAAGGAACCAATTCTAGAACATTCACCGATGAGAGCATGATTCTAAAAATTCATTTACTACAAAATCCGAATTTAATTTTACGATGAAATATAACATTGAATGGGTATATAATGCAAATCTCCAAGAAAAATTTGGCACCATAATATGACATCCCTTGGTGCATATCTCACATTAAAAATAACATAGAGCCAAAATTTCAACTGTTCGAAACAAAAAAATGTTCCATAATACCAAACAACTAATTGCCAAAATGTACTTTCTAATGTTGCCGGTCTGAAATTAGACTCGGTTGTTTCCAGAAACTTTAAGAGATATAGACAGAGCTTCATTGGGTCATTTTCCATTTTTAAATCTAGTTCTATCATGTGATTATACTTTAACTTGCTCTCAATATTGATAATAACTTTTTTCCAATGTCCACCATTTTACCATATAATTCCCAAGTTGACATCCAGACTTGATCAAGACACGATGCAGTTTAAAATATCTATTCCTTCCATGCAACCAAATTTTCAGTTTACTCTAAAATTGAAATATAGGTCATCAAGATTTGAAAAGTAATTTCAAAATGGAATTTGTCTCATATTTCGAATTGACAACGGTTAAGACATCAAAAATCCCATAAACAATGCTATCCCCACACCTGGAGTGAATTCATGGTAAATTTGAGAAATAACATACAATCACAAATTACCAATTAGACTTCCTATAAATCCCATCTATAACACTACTCTCCGACCTCCTTTATTTTTACACGCTCCCAAGAGACATGACCAATGTGCTTCCCTCTCTGCTATTGTAATACCAATTTTGCCAAGTGTGAAATGTCAATCTTCAGCAGCCTCAAATGCATGAGACCCCACATGAATGCCATACATCTTTGCTCTTACCAAATGCTTCTTTTTGTAATATTCCAAATTAAACCAATGTTTAAAAATAATCCTTCTTTCTTTGTATGCAAACAACAATCACCTAAGACTAACAACATATCGAGGTGAAGGAAAACCTTGATATTAACAGCATATTGCCTGAGACTTAATAGACCAGATGAGACCATATCATAGTATGTAACTCAACAGTCTACAAAAGAATTGAAAAGCATTCATGATTCACCACATCTAGATGATAAAACTAAAAAAACTAGTATATGCAGAGATCCATCCAAACCCCAAAATATATGAAACACTCAGGACCAAAAACCTTGCAATGCACTAAGTTTCAGGATAAGATGGACTTCTGCCAGTTTTTTTTATTTTATTTTACCAAGCCTATACAGATATATAATCATGAAAAGTTTAAATTGTAAAATATATAAAATTTCAAAATCCAAACTTCTCATGTTTTGTTATTAATATATTATTATTGTGACTCTGTAACTAAAAGTTAGGAGCCCGTATTGTTGTTTAGAACCACTAACTCATGCAGAAACAATGGTTTCATGTAGTCCTTCTCTACCTTACCAATAATTTAATTGTGTAGTTTAAATAAAGATGAAAACTATCGTATTAACCATTCATAAATCCTTTCGAAGGAAAATCAAAGAATAACCAGATACCTATGTCCTTATGTCATCGGCTTAACGTGGAAGTGGAAAAAAAGAATGGCCATCTTTTGTGATCTGAGAAGATGTTCCTCCTTCTCCTGCACAACCACAAGGTTAATAAACATTTGCGTTTGGTACAACTTAAGGTACCTGGATTGGCCGAAGAATGTGAACTTGTTTATTTTCTGTTATCACAGAGAAAAAACTCAATCGTTAGTTAAAACAAAATATGCAGAAGCATTTTGAGCCCAATAGGCCTGAGCATTTCAACTCTCACTCTGATACGACCTATAACATACCTCTTATACCTCAATGCCCTTAAGGGTGGAAGATGGGTAAAATTTTTGTTTATTTGTTGCTACAGAAAGAGTCAATCATGTTAGTGGCAGATTTTACATGATATTTTATTGAAGCATGTCTAACCAAATTTATTGATGTCAAAACTACATGCAATGTATGCCCTCTAGTATTCACATGATTAAGCAATCCCCTCAATGGCAGGATGCTTAGGTGTAGTTAATTATCCTGCTATTTGATACATACGCTAAGGTTATTTTAACCACCATTTATTTACATAAACCTTTGAAGGTGGGTCTCTCTTAAGGAAGGTGACTGATTCGATGGGTTACTCATTGTGCACTTCCGATCATACCAAACTTGTATTTACAAAACATTCAACCCTAATCTATTTGTGGTTTGGCTGGAAATTGCAAGTGTTTTTCATCATAGTGCATTTAAAACGATACTATGTGTAGACAAAGCATTATAATATATTTTCTTGATTACCTTCTATAGTAGCGAAATCCCTCAGCATATATTATAGAACAACTTCACATGCACACGAAACAATGTGAGGAAGTAGAATATTCTGACACATGAAAATCATTTATAGTGCACCCTACATTAGACATCACTGATAAATTGAGTATACACAAATCAGAAAGCGATGTACACGGAAAAAAAGGATGAGACATGTGTNGAAGTAGAATATTCTGACACATGAAAATCATTTATAGTGCACCCTACATTAGACATCACTGATAAATTGAGTATACACAAATCAGAAAGCGATGTACACGAAAAAAAAGGATGAGACATATGTTTACGTGGTTCACCTCATCCATGAGGCTATATCCACCAATTTGTTATTCATTTTATTGCTTTATCAAAGAGTAAATTACAATGTATCGACACATCCATGGCTTGTTTACCTTACCTCAAGGTTATTCGCAAAGAGCCTCTTGTAACTCAACAACCCTCTTTTAGGACCCTTATAACTAGCTCATAAAATAATTAATAGCTCCTTGGGCACACGGTGAAGTTTGTCTTTAATACAACATCCAGGTACCCTAATCGGTGGGTGTTGTTGAAAATTAACCTAATACTTAGTCAAGTAAAAAGAGCTACTATTGTATAACAATTAGGGGTAATATTCATTAGACCCAGTAAGGATACTTTTAATCTTTACAATCTCTGGTATAATCTTTACTAACAATGTAACGTACCCGAAAGTGGTACGAGATTTTTCCTCCCAAATTATCTTTTTAAAATATACGATACCACTACTCTTACAACAATTGAGTGACGAAAGTAAACTAACAATGTAACGTACCCGAAAGTGGTACGAGATTTTTCCTCCCAAATTATCTTTTTAAAATATACGATACCACTACTCTTACGAAAATTGAGTGACGAAAGTAAAATATACTGAAATAAAATCAGTCATTCCAAATAAAATCAGCCATTCCTTTCAATCCTAGGATCCATACTTTAACAGATTAGGAAAAGGAAGCTTTAAGTGACAACTCTAGCTTTTCACCCTTATTAGATTATCTATCGCCTTATAAGGATTAACAAACAACTTTTCTTATACAATCTTCCTTTGGATTCAGTTTATTCATAAGAAATCCTTCTACNCTTCAACAATTCTCTACACACCCAATTAGGAGATTCTTTCCATTTACGAATTAGATAAAACAATGAATACAATGTATTGGTCTCATAACTGTCCTTGGAAATAAACAATACTAAAGCATCTTGTTCTTTACTTATGATTAATACAATCCATAACACCAATTCTATAGTATTCATCACTTCTTATAAACACAGTAATAGGAAAAAGGTCAAGAAACTCCTGGGGCGGCTGTTAAGTAAAATTACAGGGTTATGTAGTTACAACTTGATAAAAATGAACATCTATCTCTGAAGCAAATGGGTTGCATATTCGGGTTTATACATATGTTTTATGGTGTCCACCATGCTTTCATCATATGAAGGCTATTTTCCATCCTTGGTGGAACACCTCCCCTGCACTCACAACTTAGCTTTAACCAAGTAACTCATCAATGATCATGATTAACATCATACTTGAATATTCAACTATTATAAGAAAGAAAGCATATTGCCACAAACATTTCATTCTAATAAAGGAGCTAGTAACATAAAAGTATACTCAAGACACATAAATGCTTCTGTTTATTTATATTCACCTAAAAGTACACTCAAGACACATAAATGTTTATGTTTATTTTATATTCACCTTGAGTTCATATGCCTATTCTTTCCCCTTTTTCCTGTAAGATGATTCAAACATTTTGTCCAACCTTCAACAATTCTCTACACACCCAATTAGGAGATTCTTTCCATTTATGAATTAGATAAAACAATGAATACAATGTATTGGTCTCATAACTGTCCTTGGAAAGAAACAATACTAAAGAATCTTGTTCTTTACTTATGTTGAATACAATCCATAACACCAATTCTATAGTATTCATCACTTCTTATAAACACAGTAATAGGAAAAAGGTCAAGAAACTCCTGGGGCGGCTGTTAAGTAAAATTACAGGGTTAGGTACTTACAACTTGATAAAAAGGAACATCTATCTCTGAAGCAAATGGGTTGCATATTCGGGTTTATACATATGTTTTATGGTGTCCACCATGCTTTCATCATATGAAGGCTATTTTCCATCCTTGATGGAACACCTCCCCTGCACTCACAACTTAGATTTAACCAAGTAACTCATCAATGATCATGAAACTTAGATTTAACCAAGTAACTCATCAATGATCATGAATAACATCATACTTGAATATTCAACTATTAGAAGAAAGAAAGCATATTGCCACAAACATATCATTCTAATAAAGCAGCTAGTAATTTTAACCACTAGCACTTAAATCTTCATTTTCTAAAATAAAAGACTAATCTGACTAAAAGCTCGACTTCAACTTTCCACCCAACCAACTGACTCTATATGGTGTGCATTATTCCACCTAAAGTCACCCTCGAGCTTGAGAAACAAACCCTCTAAGGTAAGGAATAAGGTTAGAACCCATCCCAAGTTCCCTAAGCAAGATCCACTGCTCGACTGTTCTGTTATAAACATACTGCCCAAATAGACATACTGACTGCCCAAATAGACATACTACCCAAATAGCTCTTAATACGGCACAATAGTGTTTGCCCAATAATGTTCGTGTTTATAATTTCAGTCACCCAAAATTTGTTTATAATTTCAGGCACCCAAACTTTCCTTGAAAACCTTCCCCATAGGTCACTCAAGTAACTCTAAGGAAAACCTATTATAACTGCTTACGCAATCCATCAGGGGTAGTGTTGCAACTCCATTATAGTTTATTGTATTCCAATTTACAAATGGTAATCATTATTCAGAAAAATAAAAGGATTATTATTTAGTGGAATCCATTATAGTTTATTGTATTCCAATTTACAAATGGTAATCATTATTCAGAAAAATAAAAGGATTACTATTTAGTGGAATCCATCCATCTCTTCACTTACATGGTTCTGATTATCATAAAAGGCAGAGATTTTAGATAAAGATCATAAAAGGCGGAGACTTTAGATAAAGATCAGTCTTCCATCAAAACTAAACCCAGATCGATTTTGTATCTGAAATAACACGGTACAAAAGACACAGATTTTTACAAAGAGCAATATCAAACTCAACAGATCGATTTCCTTGCTGAAATCATTGCAGAAAAGGACAGAGTTTAAATAAAGAAATAATATCAAACTCAATATCGATCTCCTATCTAAAATCGTTGCACAAAAAAAGAGTTAAAATAAAGAGAAATCTCAAATCTTCCAGATCGATTCCTTGCTGAAATCGCTGCACAGAAATAAAGAGCAAATCTCAATCTTCCTTGCTGAAATCGTGCACAAAAAATAGAGTTTAAGTAAAGAGCAAATCTCAAATCTTCCTTGCTGAAATCATGCACAAAAAATAAAGTTTAAATAAAGAGCAAATCTCAAATCTTCCATATCGATTCCTTGCTGAAATTATGCACAAAAAACAAAGTTTAAGTAAAGAGCAAATATCAAATCTTCCTTGCTGAAATCATGCACAAAAAACAGAGTTTAAGTAAAGAGCAAATCTGAAATCTTCCTTGCTGATATCATGCACAAAAAACATATTTTAAGTAAGGAGCAAATCTCGATCTTCCTTGCTGAAATTGTGCACAAAAACAAAGTCTAAGTAAAGAGCAAATCTCAAATCTTCCTTGCTGATATCGTGCACAAAAAACAAAGTGCAAGTAAGGAGCAAATCTCAATCTTCCTTCCTGAAATAGTGCACAATAGCAGAGTCTAAGTAAAGAGAAAATCTCAAATCTTCCATGAGATTTAATATCAGCAAAAAAAAACATGATATAGTCCATCATTCTCAACATCGATGGTACGTAGCCAAAGAAAATATATTAATAACCAAGTAAATACTTATCATCTAACAAATAGTAGATACAACATCCTACAAGAAAAGTTCAAACGCAGATATGATTGCCGAGGACTCCCTTTAGATTAATGGAGCAAAGTGTAAATTCCCCAATCTAGAATGCCCTTGCCCATGATCCTTTCGCCAACTTCCAAGAGGCTATGTATGTTCTTTTGCATTTTCACTTCCTGAAATAATCCGTAGAGCTCTAGTTCTCTCTTCTCCCAGTGCATGTGGGATTTGTATATTGTAATTTTTTTGGTTCAAACAGATTCTTCACTCAATTAAAAATTATGTGCAAGTTATTATCTTTCCGTCTTGGTGCTAAAATCATTTCTCTTTGAATTATTTTAACCTTCTTAGCCCTTTAAATTATATTACCCCTTTTTCTCCTTTTTTTTAAAATCTATTATCCCTTCCTCTATACCAAGGTATTAAGACTATACCAAGGTTAATATAAAAGGTTATAGATATCACTTTTTACCTTATTAAAAAGTATTTCCTTTTTCTTAAATTTTATTCTAACCTTTTATTATAGTAACCTTTCCTTTACATTGAGGGTTAATATAAAAGTTCTTATATATTAACTTTTCTCTCTTTTAGTATTTTAACCTTTCCAATTATACATCTTAGTATCCCTTGCGTTTATGCTAAAAGCATTTTCCTTTTAACTATATTACCTTTTTTCCTTTTAACCATACTGAGGTTTTTTTATTTATTTATTTATTTATTTTTATTCAGAGTTAATATAAAAGGTCTTACACCTTTTTTGATTATTAATTTTTTCCATTGTAATCATATTAACCCTTTAAGTATTGATCTTGATCGCTTGAGCATTAGTGGGACATTGATGCCCTCACACGACACCAATGTACTAACAAAATATCCTCTTTTCTTTTAAATAATGCCCAATAATGTAAAACTTTACAAAAGGAAAAATATGATACTTATACCCCTTCATTTAATATTGGTTTTGCATCATCTATTAAATGTTTCCCTTATAAATGTATCACATGGTGCTATCTTTTTTAATAGGAGGTCATAATTGTCGTATGAGACAAAAGCATTGGGACATCATATATTCCCTTTATGTGGTGTAAATGAGGAAATCAAAGTTCCCTTTTAAGATTAACACATGTCTTGTAACATTATACTAACATTTTAATTATGCATAAGATATTGGAACTATATCCAAGGTAACATAAGAGGAATTCATAGCAGTCTTATGCCTTCTAATACTTTTCTTCTTTCTCTTTTCATTCAAGGAGTATATATGTATCTTAAAGTATTTTTCTACTTACACGCAAGATCCTCTTTCCCTATCCTTTGGTACATATTATTAATAACAATCTGCTTAGCATAGTGGAATCATATAAAATAACCGAGTTAACTACTGTACTCCAACAATTTGTATGCCCCCTCGTTTCCTCAATAAGTAAAGCATTGTTTTTCAATTGATTCCAACTTATGCACAACGGCTGTCGTGTTAGTGAGTAATCACAACTCATTGTTTTCCTTAGCACTCACAAGAAATCTAATGACCCATAGTGATCATTGATCGAGTCACTAGGTTCTATCCATGACTCCCCCTTCCCCCTAGTGGATCCGTCGCCAATTGTCATTTTTTGGTCGTTCGAAGATTTCATTCTTTAACCCTATAAATCATATTTGCAACTTGATAGAGTTTTAAAGTAGGTACTTACAGTGATGTTTACTTACACTATGAGTTTTGGGTCTAGGTGGCGAGGGATGTTACAAACAAAATATCACAAGAGTCCCTACACCATATGAAGTATACCATTAGCAAACATTATTTTTATTACTTTCAAGCATCAATCATCGTTTGCTAAGTTACCACGGTAAATTGTGCAAAATAATATATATATATATATATATATATATATATCTTGCAATTTAATCTCATTTCCATGTTTTATGCTAACCAGCTATTTCTCATCACTAAGTATCTTCCGGAGACTTCATTTATAATTCCTACACGTTATCCTCTAGAGCAAGCAATGAGCACCACAACTCCTTACTCATATCGTAGCCATAGCTGAAAAGATTTTTCCCACTCGCTAAAATCAATTTCATAGTTTACCAATTGATCACATAGGGTATGGGAAAACAGATCTGGAACCTAAGGAGAAAGGCTTTACTCGTTAAGAATCGAAGCAACCAGGTGGTCAGGTATCAATTCATTGGATAACTCACTTATGTGGTTTGATTAGTTCTGCCAATGAAAAACCAAAAACAAACATGAAGATTCCATGTCCTCACAAAAACAATCATAGTGAGGAATAAGGGCGAAGACGCATCTAGGGTTTTCTCTAGATTTGCAAAAGGGAAAACCCCAAAACGCAACCATGGAGATTGCAGATCCGTAGGCACTCAAATATCAGTTAGGTATGAGGTAAGTGCATATGTTATTCCCACAATAACTCCCCAGTGGTTTATACTTCCCTTCATTCGAAAAATAAAGAATAGAACATCATCAAAACGCATCCTGTATCTTAATGGCAAACGCGTACATCCAAATAATTTCAAACTACACCGTAATTCAGAGCTAAAAGTTAACTACATCGTTAAGATATTGCCATTGAATATGCAGAGCGTTGAAAAGGATGTTGATAAGCATTAACCAAGCAGGCATACTTGAGTTATCTTGACTATCATAGCCTACAGCGTGCTGCATAATATTGGGCTCTTAAATAATTATTCTTTGAATCAGAAATTTCAAAAATAAAAAGGATTAAAGCCTTAAACTGGCTCATCATATCAACTAGATGTTGAGCATTCGGTTTAGTCTGGTGTGATCTTCTCTTTCTCAGCATTAATAAACCTAGGAACAAGATAAAATGCAGTTTATATTACATAAGCGCAAAAATTTCAAAAGAATGACTATACCTAAGTGAAAGGACACCCACGCTTTGATAGACGCTGGTACCATCAGCTAGCGTGCAGAGGTAAATAGCTAGTTATATAATCTCAGGCTTATCGAGTGCCATAGAGTAGCTCCAGCAGAGGTCGTTCCCCCCAGCCAACGTGCCCCTACAAACATATATACTACTCATTTCTTTCAATAAGGCCATCCTCTTCCTATCAGTCCGGCCAATTCCTAACATGGTGCTGCTGTGGTAACTATCGGACAAGTTTTCAGGCCATTATCCTGGAGATCGTTTCAACCCTAAGTTTACTGCGCGTTCAGAAATTATTTAATTCCCCTCCTTCTGTCAAGCCGAGATTAATGCATGAATGAAAATAGATTTAATCCATGAGTTAAGATTTCAATAGTTTTGCTGAAAGAATTTAATCCTCCCTTAAAATAAAATATAAAGGTTACAATGTAAAAGAGATTTGAGTAATCTTTGTCGGAAAGACTTAATCAGTGGTTAGGTCTAAAAGAAAATAATTCTATCATTTAGACTTTATAATTATAATAATTCATGTCTTCTTCTTATAAAAATACTTTAATTGTTAGAATAATCAACCCATAGTTTACCCACTTAGACATTAATTCATTTATTTTTGTCTTATTTGCCTAGTTCATGTGTCCCACCGTGTGCAAGTTGCTAATTGCCTATCCATAGAGGTCAAACTTGCCATCTTTGACCCATGTAGCGCTTGGTAAAGCCTTAGGAATCAAATGTGCTTTATTCCTGGCCTCCTAGGCGCCTATCTACTTTTTCTGCTTCACTGCCTGCTTTTTCAGTGTTTTAAGGCACATAGGAAAGCAAGACTAGGTGAGGTGAACTAGTTTTTTGTCCTCTTCATCCTCCACTCTTTTCTCCATGAAAAAGCATGTATGAGCTGCCATTCCAATACTCTTTATCTTTCCCATGCACCCTTGCCAATTCGTGAGCTCCATGACAGATTTGGGATCAGCTTTTTACACCTATGGGGGATTTGCCTATTTTGAGTAAGCCTGCTTTATGCTAGTTTTGGATGCCTCCTTATGCATTCGATATCTTGATGTATTCTATATATTCTACAACCTATTTTATTACAGGGTTGGCTATTGTACACTCAGTTAATATAATTTTGTGTTACAGCTCCATATTCAGTCTCCATTGTTAGCAATTTTGCATGATCAATTGATAATTGTTGTGGGTAAAATTAATCTACTGCTGCCCTGAATTTATACATGGTATCAAAGCCATTGTAGGTTGTTACTCTCCTTCAAAAAAAAATTTGCAGGTTCGACATCAAGACTGGGAGCCTTCTACTGACAGCCGGGACAGATTTTCTAAAGCTATGGATTCATAGAAAACTATCTTGAATCCCTTCAACTATTTTGAATGGAAAGCAGAGATGGAGATCTTGTTGAGAGCGAAAGGCCTCTACAGGGTGACTATGGCTATAGAATCAGATCCCAATGTTGCTGCAGAGAAGATCAAATGGCACAATCGGAGAGATGAGGCCTATGGCTTCCTATGTCTCAGTATTTCCCGAGACCTTCTTTTCCATCTTGATGGATTAACTTCACCGGATCAAGTATGGGAGAAGATTTCTGATATTTTTGGAAATACAGATGAGATGAGGGGACATCAGATCGAAAATGAGCTGATTTCTCTAAGTCCCAATAGCTTTGAATCCCTGCAGCTATATTTCTCCAAGTTCAAAGCACTAGTTTTGCAGCTGAAGCAGTGTGGTATCGAAAATAAAGATGATAAGCTCATATTGGCCATCCTCTCGAAGCTAGGACCTGACTAATCAGTCTTTGTTTCGACCTTCTATGCCAAAAAACTCATAGCTTGAACCTGGAAGATGCCTAGCCTTGCAGATTTCATGGAATCTCTCACACAAGAACAAGACAAGCTGGTGATGATGGGCACCATCAAACCATACAAAGATCAAGCTTTGATTGCTGGATATTTGAGGGTGGATTCAAAAAGAAAAAAGAAAGCTAAAAAGCCACCTGAGCAAAAGAGAGACAAGAAGTAGTCTCCATAGGATCAACAAGGTCCCAAGAAAAATACCCAGAAGAAGAAAAACAAAGGTGAAATAAACAAGTGCTCATACTATTCAAAGGGAAATCACACTGAAAGCTCTGGTATGAAAAAGTAGATTGATATGCTGACCCAACTCTTGGAGAAGAATGGCATCTCCCTTCCAGAAAGCTCAAAGGAGAGAGAAGAAGGATCAAGTTCAGATGACAGAGAGAGATTTCATGCATTGGTTGCTAGCACATCAAGCTCACCCAGTTTTATCATTGATTTTGGAGCTTCAAGAAACATGGTTTCGACTAAGGAGGCCTTCTCCTCACTGGATATGTTGAAAGGACCATCTATTGTACTAGGAGATGACTCTCTCACTGAAAGTAAAGGCAAAGGAAGGATAGATCTTGATCATGGTCAGTTCAACAATGTGCTGTATGTCCCTGGTCTCGCCTCCAACCTCCTGTCAGTGTACCAGATGACCCACACTGGGTCTCCTAAGAAGTTCATATTCTCCCCTGATGAAGTTGAGATCACATAGATATCAAGTGGTAGAGTCATTGCAAAAGGAGTTGCAAATCATGCTCAAAAGGTATACATGTTTTCACACTTCCTACCTTACTCAAACCCCTCTGCTCTTCTTATCCATGCTAATGAAGCTAGCAAGCTATGGCATGAAAGATTTGGCCATTTAAATTACAAGTATATATTTGATCTTAGTGAGAAAGATATGGTCATAGGGTTTCCCAAGATAAAATTTTCCAAAGGATTCTGCCAAGGTTGTATCCTAGGAAAACACCCAGAGCACAAATTTGAGAAGGCTAGTCATGAGAGAACCTCTGCACCGCTCGAGCTGATTCACAGTGATGGTGCTGGCCCATTCCCTCATATGTCCATGAGTCAGGCCAAATATGCATTGACCTTTATTGATGATTTTTCCAGGTATTGTTGGGTTCACTTCATGAAACACAAGTCTGAAGTTTTTGGCCTATTCAAAGTCTTTAAGGCTTTGGTTGAAAACCAGTGTGGAAGGAAACTCAAGTTCCTCAGATCTGACAATGGTGGTGAGTATGTGAATTCTAAGTTTATTAACTATTGTGCATATTCAAGTATTCAGATGCAGCATTCTATCCCCTACACACCACAGCAGAATGGTGTTGCAGAGAGGAAGAACAGATCACTGAAGGAAATGGCAACATGCATGATGGAGGCCAAAAATTTGCCATCAAAGTACTGGGCTGAAGCTATCAACTGTGCATCCTATATCCAGAATAGGGTGCCTCACAAACATCTTGATGGCATGACTCCCTTCGAAGCATGGAGTGGGCACAAGCCAGATGTGACCCATTTCAGGATTTTTGGCTCAAAGGCATGGGCTAGAATCCCGATAGAGAAGAGGAAGGCTTTGCAGACCCAAAGCCAAGAGTGTATTTTTGTTGGATACTCTGAAGATTCAAAAGGGTACAAGTTGATAAAATTGAGCACAAACAAATCCTTCATTGAAAGGTGTGTTCAGTTTGAAGAAGAACCCCTTGCAGAAGTGGAAGTTGGTGAAGCCTCTTCACCACCTGAACCTCAAGAAGTAAGTAAAGAGTTTGTTGAACATGCTGATTCTGATTTTTCTGATGGAGATGAGTTTATTGCAGACCCAAACAGCCCCACAAGGCCTAAATGGGCAGCCAAGACACTACATGCAGCAGGAGAGCTAGCTGGGGATCCCAATGACCCAAGGAGGACTAGATCACAATTTGAGAGTGGTCTATGCGTGAAGGACCCTATGTTTGATGAAAAATTATATTTGATGGTGGAGTATGATCCTCAAACATATGAAGAATCAGCAGGAGATCCAATATGGCAAGCTTCCATGAAGGAGGAGTTCAGCTCACTCCAGAAGAGCAGCACATGGGAGCTAGTGGATCTTCCCCCAGGGAAAAAACTAGTACATTGTAAGTGGATCTATAAGACCAAATTTGCTGATGATGGTTCACCACTGAAGTACAAGGATATATTGGTAGCTAAAGGCTACTCACAGGTTCATTGCATCGATTACAATGAGACCTTTGCCCCAGTGGCAAAGATGGATTCCATCAGGCTAGCTCTAGCCATTGCTGCCTCAAGGCAATGGGAGGTACATCACATGGATGTAAAGTGTGCCTTCCTGAATGGAGATCTCACTGAGGAGATATATATGTATTAGCCTCAAGGTTTTTCTACTAACCCTTCTCTTGTGTGCAGGTTGAGAAAGTCATTGTATGGGCTAAAGCAAGCCCCCAGGGCTTGGTATGCCAAGATAGATAGCTTCTTGCTATCTCTGAATTTTGTTCGGTGCAAATCAGATCCAAATGTATATTTGAAGTCTGTTAATGGTTCATTAATGATCATTGTGTTATATGTTGATGACCTCCTCATTACATGAATCTCACAGGATGAGATTGTTTCTTTAAAAGGAGCTATGAACCAAGCCTTCTCCATGACATATTTGGGGCTCTTAAGTCAATTTCTGGGGCTTGAGATCTCTCAATCCAAAGCTGGAATAAAGGTGCACCAGTCCAAGTATGCCTTGGATTTTCTGATCAAATTCAGAATGCAAGAATGCAAAGCAATCAAAACTCCTTTCCTTTCAGGAGTGAAGCTGGAGGAAGATGATTCTCCACCGATGGTAAACAATACACTGTATAGGAAATTGATTGGATGTTTATTGTATCTGACAAATACTCGACCTGATATTTGTTATGCAGTAAGTGTGGCTTCTAGATTCATGGATCATCCTCATGAGATCCATTGGAAAGCATCCAAAAGGATCCTTAACTTTGTTCAGGGAACAAGGACACATGGGATCCTCTATAAGGCAAAATCTGATCTTGATTTGATTGGATTTACTGACAGTGATTGGGCAGGTGATAGCACAGATAGAAAGTCCACTTCAGGATATGTATTCATGCTTGCAGAAGGGCCAATCACCTGGTCATGAAAGAAACAGAGTGCCATTGCACTCTCATCTACAGAAGCTGAGTACAGAGGAGTTGTCAATGCAGCAACTCAATGTTTATGGTTGCAGGGTTTACTTGGAGAGTGTGGTTTCGAACCTGAGTACTCAAATACCATCTACTGTGATAACCAGAGTACCATTTGAATCTACAAAGATCCAGTTCAGAAGTATAGAACCAGACACATTGAGATTCACATGCACTACATCAGAGAGCTTGTGCATGATGGCACCATTCACCTACTCTTCTGTTCATCTTCAGAACAAGTAGCTGATATCTTCACCAAAGCATTTTGTGAGAATACCTTCAGCAATCTCAAATCACTACTGGGGATTGCTGATCATGTTGTAAAGGCATGAGTGGAGACAAGATTCTACATATTTGTTTTACATTCCATGTTTAAGGGAGGATTTTCCCAAGTTGGTTTTGCCTCTTTCCTTGGTTGTATGGACTTGCAGTATGTAAAAGGGTGACTAAGACTTATTGCTAGGCCCTATATTTTTTATTTATTACTCATAAATTCAGGCTTAAGGGGGGGTGTTAGAATAATCAACCCATAGTTTACCCACGTAGACATTAATTCATTTATTTTTGTCTTATTTGCCTAGTTCATGTGTCCCAGCTTGTGCAATTTGCTAATTGCCTATCCATAGAGGTCAAACTTGCCATATTTGACCCATGTAGCGCTTGGTAAAGCCTTAGGAATCAAATATTCTTTATTCCTAGCCTCCTAGGCGCCTATCTACTTTTTCTGCTTTACTGCCTGCTTTTTCAGTGTTTTAAGGCACATAGGAAAGCAAGACTAGGTGAGGTGAACTAGTTTTTTGTCCTCTTCATCCTCCAATTTTTTCTCCATGCAAAAGCATGTATGAGCTGCCATTCCACTACTCTTTATCTTTCCCATGCGCCCTTGCCAATTCGTGAGCTCCATGACAGATTTGGGATCAGCTTTTTACACCTATGGGGGATTTGCCTATTTTGAGTAAGCCTGCTTTATGCTAGTTTTGATGCCTCCTTATGCATTCAATCACTTGATGTATTCTATATATTCATCAACCTATTTTATTACAGGGTTGGCTATTGTACACTCAGTTAATATAATTTTGTGTTACAGCTCCATATTCAGTCTCCATTGTTAG
>LPNX010617555.1:92896-114690 GCA_001517045.1 Pseudotsuga menziesii | reverse complement strand
TGCCATCAATAACGCATATGCGTTCTTGATTTACACTTCGGAAGTGCGTTTCTGATTTCCTAAGTGGCACCAAAAAGTGGAACCAACTTTGTGCGAGCGCCCTATTGGAAATTGGAAATAGCAATTTCAGTACTAATAGTGCACTAAACTTGGTTTGATAATATTGATAATTGTATAATGACACTTAACAGACTGAGTAATCATTTCAAGATAAATGTACTACAGGATATAATAGATAAAGAAAAAAACAATTAATGTGCACACATGCAACTTAAGATTATTTCTTCCAACTTCCTTTAGAGCAATTTAACAAAATAAAATTGAAAAGGACAATATCCAAAGTGTAAAAATGCACAAATCACAAGTACCCGATAACACAATGTCTATTTGTCTTTAAGGGAAGAACTCCACTTTCCAAATAGCTCCAAAATCTCATCGACTTCTTGAAAATGAGTATTTCTCAATTGAATTTCAGCCTTGCAAATTTTAGAGGAAATATCCCCATGTTTCATTTTCCTCAATTGTTTAATGAACACCTTTATCCAAAATATCAAAGCATGAGGAGCTTTCATCCATTTCTCAATTTCTTGGACTATAAACTCACTGATTTGTTGGATCAACTCTTTCGAATCATCAAACTCCTTTTCTACTTATTCCAAATGAAGTTGGTGTGAAGGTGCCTCATTGATAAGATCCAAAATAGGAAAACTCAAATAGGTTAGAAAATTCTTTGAATCTAACCACCTTTGTTCACGAACCATTTGTCCGGAATTGATTAAACCTTCAACTGAATTGCAGATACCCTCCCATGTCTGAATGAAAGCTTCAATGGTTTTCGCCTGTAACTTGTCTAAAATTGGTAAGTCATTAGGTATTTCCTTAATATGTTTTTTCCAACTTGTTACTTGCTCCAAAGTAGTAGATGCTTTTCTTATCAGATCATGGTGATCCTCAATATTTTCAACATTCTTGCTAAACTTGTTATACAACACTTTCATCTCATCAAAAGAAGTATACAAATCTATCACAGCTTGTCGGAACGCTTACTGCAATTTACATAGTACTTTTTTGAAATACTCAGGTTTCATATCTAAGAAACACAAGCCTTTGAAAGATACTTGAGCATCTTTAAACTGCTCATTGAAAACAACAATTTTCTTTGCTTGTTGTTGATTCACAACCTCTTCATTCTCAAGATTGTGCTTCAATTCTTCGGCTTCATCTTCCATTGCTCCACTATGTCTTCATGTTCTCGTTTCAACTTGCCAATTTCTTATTCATGCCTCTTTTTTGACCTTGCTAATTTTTGTTTCAACTTCTTCAATTCCATCTCTTTTTCACCAAAATCCAAACTTAATTGTGAAACTGAGTTAAAATTAACTCCAGCGAAAACTCCCATGGAAGATGTTGCGTCCACTACTCCTTGCAGAAGATCACTTGTATCTTCCTTCTGAATAACTTGAACAAGAGAAGGCACATGATTTCCTAAGGCTTGTCTCGCTTTATTTGCCCCCCTTTTAACCACAGCTTTATCCTTTTTACTCCAATAATATTTTCCCATGGATACCACTGCATCTTCTCCAAAATCTGTTATCACTTTTGATGATGAATTGATCTCATGCTCAATGGTAACCAACAAATTAGTTTGGATTTGGTTTATAGGAATGTCTATCCTGAGTGGGGAAATATCCACAGGACTTGAGAGAGAGATAAAGGTGAGTGATGTAAAAGAACTAGACGTAGGAAAATCTTCCTTTTCACAAATACTCATAGAGACAAAAGGAATGTCATCCTTAAACAACTGGGGAATTGGCGATGTAGGACAAGTGTCAATGAGTGAATTAACTGAAAAAGTGGGCATGATAATAGTACCTACCATTATTGATGACAAATTCGCCTTGAAAAAATTAGGCTCGGAAGATGATGAACCTAATATACTCGAAAATGTTTGCATATTCAACTTAGTTATAACAACCTGAAGGTCTTGTTCAACATTCATATCATCATTCTCAATTTGAATTGAAGATAGATAGATTACCTTCTATGCAGAAAAGTCTCTGACATGAGCCTACTCTTTCTTAACAATTGAGATCGAACAAATGATCTTTTCTTTTATCGGTGATTCTACCAGTTTATCCCATTTAAAAACTGCTTCAGTGAGAGCATGTTCTAGCCCTTTTTGTAGCGTATCTTCCATTGTGTCAACACAGAAGCTGTATGAGCCTTGAAGGACACGTTTTCCTTTGTCCTTGGGATGAGGAACAAAATAAACAGTAGAGCTTGCTCCATCCTCTCTCTCTTCTTCTTTCGTCTTCTCCTTTACAACATATTCTTTTATTTTTAGTTTACATCCTCTTTCTCCAAGAATTCTTGTCTCAAGATCCTTTTTAAACTTGAACAGAAACAACTTTGTCTCTGGATCAGTAATTTTATCGATTTCCTCCTGAAAATTGGTAGCTCCTCGAAACATGGAATCATCAGGTTCATTCTCATGAACATATTGGAATTTCAAGTCCTCATGAGCAAAAACATCAGCCAAATATCCCACTATGTCATGCATTCTTTTGAATCCCCCCCCCCCCCCCCCCCCCCCCACCCCCAAGTTCAAAATAGAAATCTCCTTTCCCACCGAAGACGCATGGGCAAGACTCTATAGCATAAGGTTTCTAAGATTCATAGGAAATTTTGGTGAGGTCTTCTTCTTATGTTTGGTCAACTTGGGTAAAATGCCATCAATAACAGTGTGATATGCAAATTCTTGAAGCACCATTTGGTCTGAAACTATTCTAGGAAGCAAGTGGACTATACTACTGCCCCAAATTCTTATGTAAGAGAAATATTGTCATACATACCAGTTTCCAAACATTGAAATCATTTCTCTAGTACTTTTATAGAATGTAGGAGCATCAGCTTTAAAAATATTGCAGTACATTGACCCAAGAAATAGGTCACAGATTTCATAAACGCTAGGGATGAAATTTCCATCTGACATATCAATGCAATATATATGAACCGGTTGAGATTGGTCAGTCAAATTCCAATTTAGATCTGGGAAAGCAGTCGATGCATAGAATGCATCCATTGCAAACCCTGACATATAGAAAGATGGTTTATGATTATCTAGGGTTTTCTCATATTTTTCAATTTCCTCACGCAAATTAAATGATAGAATTTGTGCCCAGTTGAACGAATGACCTGTAAGCAAGATATGGTTTGCCATAGGAACCCACTACGCTTTGAATGGCGAACAACTAGGTAAACTATATAACCTGGAATCATAGCACACAACAAGGAAAAGGGTTCCTTGAACCAAGATACTGGATATGTTGGAAGTGAAAAAGGAATCTCAAGTATTGGGTCTTGCAGCCAACATTTCACCACTTGTTCGTATTTCAAATTGGAATGACTTTTATCAACAAATTTCGACGAGAGAAGTTGCTTTAGGGTTGGCAAAGCATAAGCCCTATAAAAAATATATAGATGGAACGAAGCAATAACGAAATTATGGATATCACGAAATAATCCTTCCTTAGGGTCTGTGTGGCACAATTCCCACTTAATAGGGTCTGTGTAAGGCATAAATGGGGGTCTGGCACCAACACGATGAGGCTGATAATTGTGTATCTAAAGGTATGCAGGTTGGTCATGATCAACACAGAAAAATTCATCATAGTCGAAAATAGTATAAATTCTGGACCACTCTATATTTAAACTCTCAGACACATAACCATTGGTGTCTTTGAAAACACCGGCATTAGGATCTTTGTTTCTCTACTCTTGAAGAGTCATTTTAGATCTAGTATTCTTGGTGGTGGAAGATGCCTTCTCTCATTGAATTTTAGCAACCACGTCTAAAAAGAACCTATGTTCAAATTTACCAGAAAAAAAAAATCACACAGTGAAAACTTACAAGTGGAAATGCTCAGAAAGTTACACATCCGACTGTTATGATGCACATGATATGCACGGTTTAAAAACCCTAACCATAGTAAAATAACATCAATAACAATAGTAAAACCCTAAATTTGAATCCTACAAAATACAAGTCAAACGACCAAAAAGGAAAATCAGAAACATAAATTATTCCTCATTTTCAATTTGCCGAATTTCGAATTGACAATCTAGAAAAAAAAATCCAGTTGAAAAAAGAGTTGTGTTTCCCGTTTCCAATATTTCGAACATCAGAAATCAGAAATCAGGAAGACACACAAACCCACACATCATATATCGGAAATCCATAACAAGACCTTGAATTTTACCTGAAGCAAAGTTCCGATTTCCAAAACTCCGAAAATGCCAAAATATATACAAAATAAATTGAAATTCCAATATTCGTTAAACGAATAGTCGAAATTGAAAATCGGGAAATCACAATTCGAGAAAGGACATTTCTTTATTCAAAATTATAAGATTTCGTGATCTAAACATGAAACAAACTTCAACAAAGAGGGGCGCACAGGGAAAGAAGAAGAAGAGAGAAAAGTTGATCATTCATGTAATTAGTCATAAATTTTTTGAGGTAGAACATTTAAAATGCAATTTGGGCTTCCCAATTTCTGAAATCAGAAATTGCAAAAAAAACCTATCTTGGAATAAAAGTTAACATTTACTTCGAAAATCAAATTTAGTTATAAATGTCAAAAAAGTTAACAAAGATGCCACTAATGCCTAAAAACAAATACTTAGAAAATATGGAAAGCAAAATACTTTAGAAGCTAAGCATAGGATTGCCTTAGTGGATTTTGTCCTTTGCTTGTCTAATATCTAGACTAGAGAAAGCCTCTTGAACTGGACCCAAATTGATTGTATGGATAACACAATATTGTACAAATCGACACTTAACAATACAAATTAACAACACTTTTACAAACTTGCTAATTGTTATTTTCTCTATGGCACAACTTGCACCCTCAAACACAAGTAAATGTTAATCCCTACTATAGGATGGGGCATTACCTGTAAAATCTCACATATAACTATTATTAAATAGTAATTTACAATCCTCAAATTCAAGAAAAGAAATTCAATTATAGAAAGACACAATATTTTTACCTCTTAACATTTCTTTGCCAGAAAAAGCCCTTGGTTCATTCATAATCTCCCAGCTGGGTTTTATCCTCTCAATGCAAATGCTAGTTATAAATTTTACAATATTTGACATGTAAAAATGGTATTGTGCTGAAATAGTCATTTTTCATTTACTGCCAATATGAACAGTTATCTAAACTTATCAACCCCGCCTCAACTAAGGACTATATGAATCACTTTTTCAATTTTGATTTTTCCGTGTCATCCAAAACTTTGTTAAAGGAAAATAGTAAATTTAATTTCCCATTTTCTTTTCATACAATGTCCTCTGTTCCGAAAGGTTCGCGGAGACATGTATTATATATTATGTTGATCGAGTTAGTTAATCAACGAATAAATTCAAATACAGTGAATGATAATGGTTTTACTTATTTTAAAACTATTCGAATTATAAGAATTTTAATTAACTTAAACCAATTTTAAATTTCAATTTTTTAATTTAATTATGTTGAAAAATAAAAATTTTATTTTAAAACAAAAAATTTAATTAATTTAAACTAATTTTGAATTTCAATTCTTTTAAACAAATTTTTTAATTTAATTATATAATAAAACTTAAAATTATTTCAATAGTTTGAAAATTAGTTTTCCTCCACGATAATAAAGCAAAATAATTATTCAAAATCCAAATATACAAGTTAATTATTCAAAATCGAAAAACAACTAATAAGAATAAAAATCTTCCCACTTATGGCCAACAAGCTGTAAAATTTTCCCACTTTTGGACCAAGAAGCTATCTTTCAATTTAACAATTAAATGTGTCCCCCTCGAAAAACAGAACTTGTCTTTGAAAAGAAAATTAAAATAAAGTTGTTACTTTTGTCAAAAGCTATTTCTGCGGCAACTATTGTTTTTTTATTTATAACGACTGTTCTATTTTATCAGTTTGATAACAATCAATCCATTATTGCAATGTTTTTCAATATATTCAAATACTATATAATTTAATATATAAACTATTTATAATATTCATCTTAAAAATTATCACTTTTCCTTCTGCATGGAGCATTATAACAATTACGAGTGTATGCAAATTTTATTTATTTATAGGAGTAGAATATGTATAACAAACTAATCTACTTAAAAAACACCATAGAAAAACATAACCATCAAATAATGTAGTAGTTGGAAATCATCCTCCTTAAACATTGTATCTCAACATAATTAATTATTCTAAAATATCACCTATGTGCAACAACCTCAATTCAATGAAGGTTGCGATGTAACATTACCATTAATAGAAATACTTAATAAGAGTCGACCACGCTAGAACCTCATCAATAATTCTTAAGTATTGCACAACCAATGAAATTCAACCACATCTAATGTGACACAACCCTTGAGGAATACGTAGTTCAACATAACCATTTCCAATATGTTGCAATGCTACATAATCTCATCAATTTAGTTCCCACTCTTTTCAATTGGATAGTTTAATCATGAATTTCTCCATTACCGCAATTTATTCCTATTTATTGAAAAAGTTTAGAATACAATTCTCGAACTATTTATAGCATTCATTTAAGAAAGTGGTTGCATTTATATGTGTATGGAAAATTATATATAGCAATAACAAAACTATGGGCAATTTTTATTTATAACCATTTTTTATTTTAATACTTCGATCCAAAAAGTATCCATTATGATCACAATGTGTTCCTATGTATTCAAATACTATAGAGTATAATCCTTGAACTATTTATATCATTCATGTAAAAACATTATCGCAATTCTATGTGTATGCAACATTGTTCATAAAAATTATAAGTGCATGGGCATATTTCAATTTATAAGAATTGAATATGTGTGAAACAAGAAAATAAGACTGATAAACATAAAGCCACACCGTTACCCTTAAATAATGGAGTAGTTGAAAATATTCATCCTTTAACTATGTGCTTCAACGTAAGCAATAATTAAAAAAATTGACATACATGCAAGGACCTCAATTTGATTAAGGTTGCAATAGGACATTATCATTGACAAAAACACTTAACAAGAGTTGGTAATATTTGAACCTCACCAACCATTTTAAAATATTAATGTCAACCATGGTAATGCAACATCAATGAAATCCATATGCACTAAATGTGACATAAACCTTGAGGAATCCAAACTAGATCGTACCCCATGAGGAAAGTCAAAATAATACACAATCATTTAGAAATATCAAAATCCAATATGACCTTTGAATAATGTCTCAAAGTGACATAACACTTGAACGAATCATAAGATACATAATGTTAATGTTACTATGCCACATAACCCTCAACAAACATTAACCAAGGTCAACCATGACCATCATTTTCAACCACAATCCATATTAATATATGAAATATACTTATAGCTAATTATTATTATTTACTATAAGGTTATAAATCAATTGTTAATTAAATATTAATAACTACGCCGAAAGGCATATATATCTTAGAATTTTGAGGTGGACTACCATCTATGATTTTTCATCTATGGACAAGAATTAAGTGTACTATCTAGATTGATTCTATGGGCATCATTCAAAATTCATAATTAACAACTATAAAACAAAAAACAAAAAATAACTCATTTGATAACTGCACTTTGCGGTAGTTGGAAAAAAAAACAACTCATGTGATAACTAAACTTAACGGCATGGTAATATGAATTCCATGTGATAGTGGAAGTCCATCTAATAGATAGAAGTTGAGATAATGTGCAGAAGGTTTAGTTAAGATTCATTTTAGAGTTGGGAGTTGAAGTAATGTGTAGTTTGTGTGACAGTTGAACCCCTAATAAACTCCTCTGAATTCTTAATAAATTCCTCTGAACTCATTTAACAAACGCAGTTAGTGGCATGGTGTAATGTGTAGCTCATGTGATAGTTGAACTCCATCTAGCAGTTGGAAGTTGAGTTAATGTGCATAAGGATTGGTCAAACTGCATTTGGAAGCTACGAGTTGAGATAACTCGAAGTTGTTATATTAACTGCGATAACTTTATATTAACTTTTAAATTAACCATTAGATACAAGTATTAGCTTGAATCCAATGGTGATACAAGTTTGAGCTTAACAACCACAAATTAAGTGGTCATTATAGTAAATTAAGTATTAGATACAAGAAATCAACACATTGTTTTTAGGAAAAAGACATCAAATCAATGTGTCAAATATATTCCTTGTGCCCCTATTCCAAACATATTAATCTTATTAGCATAGTTGTTATTAGATATATAATCTTTTGGATTGAGTTATCTTGCTTTTGATTTTATCACTTCATAAATTAGGTTTTTTTATGATTTACTTTAATGACCTTTGAAAAAACATGTGATGACTTTAGTTTCTGTTAATTCATCTAAATTAGAAAATGTAAAAACAAAATAAATATATATATAAACTTTATGAAGAAGAATAAAGTAATTAAATATATTAAAAAAAATTCTAAAAATAAGAATATTTCCATTATTCATTTTTCATTTATATATATAAACTTTATGAAGAAGAATAAAGTAATTAAATATATTACAAATCTTTAAAATAAAATATTTTGTGGATGGATTAGGCTATTAGGAGAGAGGGTTCAATTCAGAATTATGTTATCATGGATATGTTGGAATAATGTAGAAATGATAGGCAGATTAGTAGGGATTGGGTTGATGTGTACTTTCTATATTTAGCATGATTTGGTTTGAGATCCACTTTTCTTGAATCTATGATCTGTTTCATTATGATGTTTGTCATCTATTTATTGTAACGACTTCTCTATCAATAATTGAATTGGTTTTGGTCTTTCCTTTGTGTATGAGAGCGAGCCTTTGTGCTCTGCTCCACATTGCCTTGATGTTTGTGTTAATTTGGTATCAGATTTTTGAGGGTGAAGCAGCCGTGAGTATTGAAGGAGAAGCAGCGATATCTACCATAAGTGAAGTCTGAGTATTTTTTTTCCTTTCAGCAACCTCTGCCGAGAAGGAGAAGCGATCCCCCATCTGTTTGAAGGTTGATCTGCCTAGTGAGCGTCCATTATTCAAACCACGATCTCTGTTGCAGTGAGAGATCAACATCCATAGGTTGTCGAGAAGGCGAAGCGATCCCCCATCCATTTGAAGGTTGATCTGCCTGGTGTGCGTCCATTATTCAAACTGCGATTTCCTCTACAATGAGAGATCAACAATCCGTAACTGGGAGACATCTGTATGAGGAGCGTGAGGTATAAGAAGCTCCCATCTAATTTTTTTTTGGAGACACCGTGATTGAGTGTGAGGGTGACGCAACCTGCTTGCCACAAGCGATTTGCCTCCACCTTGAAGAAGAACAAAGTCTGTCGTGAGAGAATCGCCCACTGAAGCAGCCATTGCTGCATGTGAACAACTGTCGATAGTGAGCCTTGTAAAGGTCGTGGACCCACTGCTGGGCTGTGAGGACATGCAGTCTGTGGGATCTCAGTTTTTATGCATTGAGAAGTCCGCTACCGTCACAGTCAAGATCCACCATCGCAGTGTAGATCCAAGCTCGTCGAGAGTCGTGTGAAGTGAAGAGCCACAATTTCTTTTGAAGCCATTGAAGGGAGAAATAAGATCCTGCGCGTGAAACAGCAGAACCTCTGCCTCTGCCATATTTGATCCGCCTCTGCCATATTTGAAGCAGTAGAACCTGGTAATCTATGAACCCGGCGTTGCAAAGGTGAAATTTTTTATTGATTGATTTTTTTTAATTCTCCCTCTCATATTAAGTCAAATGGCTTCCGCCGCTCAACAGCAATTGGCCGATACATACATCAATGAAGCCTCCAAATTAAATGGAGAGAATTTTGTCAACTGGAAATTCAAGTTGCAGACTATTCTTGAATTATTCGGTGGCTGGATGATTGTGAATGGCATTGAATTGAAGCCCGTAGATCCTGAGTTAATCCCAGATTGGAACAAAAGGGAAGCCAAAGCCAAGGTGACTCTGCAAATGTCTGTCCAAGACAAGATTATCCCTCACATCAGAAAATGTGACACATCTAAAAAGACATGGGATACGCTTAAAACACTATATGAAACAACTGATGCAAATCACATATTGTTTCTGAAGACCAAACTGCTGTCAATCAAGATGGAAGCAAATGAAGGGGTAAGTAAATTTATTTCTCGCATCAAAGATTTGAGTGATAGCTTGGCAGCTATAGGTGAAGCAGTAGATAGTACTGATCAAGTAACTATCGCCCTGAAAGGTTTGCATTATGATTACAAAGTGTTTATTTTAGCACTTGCAGCGAGGGAAAAACGCCCAAATTTTGAAGAACTCACAGGTATTCTGCTTCAAGAAGAAGAGAGGATGAAAACTTATGATATCGAGGCTCGAGGTTCTAATCTCGCACTGATGGCAAGAGGTCGATATATGCACAGAGGAAAACCATGGGGCAGGTCGTGGCATGGAGACAGAGGCAGATCGTGGAATGAAGATAGAGGCAAATTTCACCCAAAACATAAAGGTATGGTTCAGACTGATCATTCTAGAAATAATGTAGATGGTCATTATTGGGACAAACCAGGACACCTCAATAGAAATCATTATCAGAAGAAATATTATAGAGGTAGAAGCTACAATGGAAATCACAATGCAAATCATAATGGGAATTTTGCAAACACAGACACTCCTGAAAATGAATTTAGAAATATGAGATTATTTATTTCTGAGGATGCTATGTCTGCTGAGACAGATGATAAGAATGCATGGTTCATAGATTCAGGTGCATCTGCACATATGTCTTGTAGGAGAGAATGGTTCAAAGAATATAATGAGAATCTTAATAACACTCACATCTATTTAGGTGATAATAGGTCACTCAAAGTTCAAGGTTATGGAAAATTAAAGGTGAAATTATCTAATGGTGAATTGAAACAGATACATAATGTTATGTATGTTCCTGGTATTAAAAATAATCTTATTTCTATTTCAACCATAACCGAACATGACCTAAAGGTAGATTTTGGCAAGTATCAATGTCATATTAAAGACATTTGACACCACTACAAGACTGTTGCTACAGGTTCAAGGTGTGGAGGACTATATAAGTTGGATGTGTGCAAAGACAATCATCAAGAATTGGCATCCACCATCATCACTACAGATGAACTCTGGCATCAAAGGTATGGACACATTAATCATCATGATCTTATGCTGCTTCAGAACAAATTTATGGTTGAAGGTCTACCTGTTATAAAGAATGTGCATTTAGAATGTAGTGCTTGTGCACTTGGAAAACAGCACCAAGATGCATTCCCAATACATCAAGAGAAGAAACAAACTAATCTGCTTGAATTAATCCATACAGATGTATGCGGACCTATGCAGACTAGATCATTAGGAGGTGCATCATATTTTCTAACATTTATTGATGATATATCTAGATACACATGGGTCTATTTTATAAGAAGAAAAGGAGATGTCTTCGAATATTGAATCAAGGAGTTCAAAATGATGGTCGAAAAGTAGACAAAAAAATGCATTAAATTTCTTAGATTTGACAATGGAGGGGAGTACGTATCTGGAGCTTTCAAGAAATATTGTAAGGAGAATGGAATCCAGCAACAATTTACAATATCCCACACTCCTCAGCAAAATGGTGTAGCTGAGCGAAAGAACAGGACACTAGTTGAATGTGCTCGCAGTATGCTCCAAGGTAAGAACACGTCGAATGGTTTTTGGGCTGAAGATGTTAATACTACTGTACATTTGAAAAATATAATTCCAACAAAGAAATTAGATCTGCAAACACCATTTGAGGTCCTTTATGGATATAAACCTGAAGTTAAGCATCTACGAATTTTTTGTTGTAAAGCTTTTGCACATATACCAAAAGATGATAGAAGGAAACTAGATGCTAAGTCCTTCGAATGTATCTTTGCTGGATATCATAATGATCATAAAGCTTATAATCTATTTCACCCTAGCTCTCATAAGTTAATTGCAAGCAGAGATGTAGTGTTCCATGAACATGCAGATACAAGTGATAAATATGGCCAAGGACACATCTCTACTAATGAACATGTGAAATTACATTCCATCATTCAGCAGCAGGAAGTGGAACAGCCACAAGAAAAGGAGCAGGAACAGAGTAGCAGAAGCAATGGAAGCAACACCAGCCACAGTCAAAATAGCAGAAACAACATGAGCACTTCTATCAATTCAGATGAAGATACAGTAGAAAGCAGAAGGATAAAGGATGGTACCCCTACAGGCAGTGTAGGACTAAGAAGGTCATCAAGACAGATTCGTCCTCCTTCAAGGTATGATGACTATGCTTTAATGTCTAATGCAATGAATGAACCAATGAATTATAAACTAGCCAAAGATAAAGAAGAATGGGTTGAAGCTATGAATGAAGAATATAACTCTATTATGAAGAATCAGACTTGGGAACTAACAAAATTACTAGAGAACAAAACACCCATAGGATGTAAATGGTTGTTTAAACATAAGCTTAAATCAGATGGTAGTATTGATAGATTTAAAGAAAGACTAGTTGCCAAAGGTTATGCTCAATAGGAGGGAATTGACTTTGAGGAAAATTTTGCACCAGTAGCAAAACTAAATACAATTAGAATTTTGGTTGCATTAGCTATAGCTCATAATTGGAAGATCCATCAATTAGATGTAAAATCTTCTTTCTTAAATGGTGAACTAAAAGAAGAAGTATACTTAGTCCAACCTGAAGGCTTTGTACATAAAGGACAGGAGCACCTTGTATGTAAGTTAAAGAAAGCTATCTATGGATTGAAACAGGCTCCTAGGTCATGGTATATAAAGATTGATACCTTCTTTAATCAGAAAGGCTTTGCGAAAAGCAAAAGCGATCCTAACCTTTATGTGAAGAAAGATAAGGAAGGAAATGTTTGCTTAATATCTTTATATGTTGATGATCTCATTATCACAGGAAATGCATGTAAGTTGATTGTAGAAATCAAAAATCAGTTGTCATTGGGATTCGAAATGAAAGACCTTGGTGAACTTCACTATTGCCTGGGACTTGAAGTATGGAAAGAATCTGGCAAAACAATGATCATTGAAAGTAAGTATGTGAAGGAAATATTAAACAGATTCCATATGAGTGATTGCAAAGAATCAGTAATTCCTTTAGAACAGAATGTGAAGTTATGCAGTCAAGATGGAATGAAAGATGCAGATGGTTCTTTGTATAGATAGTTGGTGGGAAGTCTGATTTATCTCACTACTACAAGGCCAGATATATCATATGCAATCAACATTCTTAGTCAATTCATGGCTAAGCCAAATGAAATCCATTGGAAGGATGCAAAGAAGGTCCTTAGATATCTGAAAGGGACAATGAACTTTGGTCTTTTATATACTGATAAGTTTGATTTTCAATTGGCAGGATTTTCTGACTTTGATTGGGTAGGAAACGTTGATGACAGAATGTCTACTACAGGATATGCATTCAACATTGGATCAGGGGTCGTAGCATGGAGTAGTAAGAAACAACCAACTATTTCTCTATCATCCACAGAAGCTGAATATAAAACCATGTCTAGTGCTACATGTGAAGCTGTTTGGTTGAGGAGGGTTCTTGAAGACGTTGGAGAAAAGCAAGCAGAACCCACAAACATACATTGTGACAATCAAAGTGCAGTCAAGCTGGCATACAACCCAGTTTATCATGCAAGGACAAAACATATTGAGCTGCAACATCACTTTGTCAGAGAAAAGATTGAATCTAAGGAAATTAAACTTATGTATTGTAACACAAGTGATAATGTCGCTGATATATTTACAAAACCTATTGGCAAGATTCACTTTGAGATCCTTAGCCAGAAATTAGGTGTTGTAGAAAATCCATTTCTACATTAAGGGGGTATGTTGGAATAATGTAGAAATGATAGGCAGATTGGTAGGGATTGGGTTGATGTGTACTTTCTATAATTAGCATGATTTGGTTTGAGATCCACTTTTCTTGGATCTATGATTTGTTTCATTATGATGCTTGTCATCTATTTATTGTAACTACTTCTCTATCAATAATTGAATTGGTTTTGGCCTTTCCTTTGTGTATGAGAGCGAGCCTTTGTGCTCTGCTCCACATGGCCTCTCTGTTTGTGTTAATTGGATATTCTTCATGTTATCAATTTATCAACAATCAATTATTGTTTTATATCATTTTTATTATCTCACATACTTTTGGCTATCTTCCATGAAATGTTGCTTATCCATTCATCATCTATGAGTTATCCATGAATTGTTATCATATATCCATTCAACAACTTGCTATTAGTTATTTTTTATATTCCATTTTTATAACTGTTTACTTCTATTTTAAAAGACTGTTATACAATCAATTTGGAAAGTACACTTGTCCCATCCTCATTTATAGATGAAAAAGCATAGATCGTAGTTCACCCCAAATTTCAAACAATAATGTTTATCAACATAACTATATTTCTATTATTTTTTTCATTAAGTAAATCACCATTCACTATCATGGATATTTAATAAAGAAGCATCATTATATTTCATATTGCTTTATTTGCATTGCCACAACGACGAAGTGGTTTTAATCCTTCCAAATGTTGTATCTCACCTCTTGGTGGCTTTTGATATTCTTTTAGTAACAAATGTGGTAGTTAGAAACAGAAACGGCGTCGGCTATATTCTCATTTCTTTAGGGTTACATGCGTTCATTGCCCTCAAAAGTCATGACTAAGGGTTGAAGATTTTCGATCCCTCTCCGTTCTGACATATGACATTACAGGTGTTGGTAATGGTGTGTTCTTAATTTGAATTCAACATATATGGAATTTTATAAACAACTTGAGGTCTTCGACATCGAGTTGCATGCATCTTTAATATAATAGTTGTTGTCCTAATATAATAGATTTTCTTCCTTTTTATTATGTTTTTTCACAATATTTTCATTTTATGTTATTGATGTAATGATAAAGTAATTTTTTTATTTTTCAGTTTTTTCAAAGACTATTTTGAGATGGTATTAAAATTAAGTTAGCTCTGACCTTTTTTTTACTTTGTTAATGAGATGCCTGCAAGTAAAGAACTCTTGTGAAGTGTATGTCTCTCTATTAAATACGCAAGAAGAGTCCGATAATAACAATGACAATGTCCCACCTCTTTTAGTTTCTAGTTTATATAACTTTTAATTTAAACAAATAATCTAATAATGAAAAGTTTAAAATTAATCTAATAATTAGTTGTTACTTTAGGAAAGAAATAGCCGAGGCCCTTGGCTCCATAAAACTAGCTCCGACATATTCTTATGCGGATTGAACTGTATAATAAGATTTATTTAATTAACATGTGAATGTCATATGTTCAGGGAAGCGGATTAGATTTTTTAAATTTAGAGTTAAAAAAAGCAATGTAACAATTAAATTTCATATAAAATGAAAGAGTAAAGCGGGTCGTTTGGCAATGTTAGCAGTATCATTGGCTATGTAAATTCAGTATATTTAGTGAAGCATATAAAAATGATAAAAGGCTCTTGAAATTTTTAAATTGTAAAAGGCACATGAAAATTTGAAATGAACTTGCTGTGGCTATGACCATAATCTGTAGCTTGTGCAAGACGAAAGAAAACGGATATACCCTCTACATTTCAATAAAATATAATTTAATTTGAATCATTAGAATTAGAGGATAAATGCTAAAGCAAATCAGCTCTGAAGACAAAACCGAAGATCCATATGTAATTGTTGTTGCCTGTTTCCAAAATATGAAGATCCATTTTCTGCGATAACTAAGATAAAGAGTAATACCAACAGATCTACTATTGTATTTAAACACAATAGTAGATATAACCCTATGCTTTCAAATAACAGATATAAAAGCGTAGTTGTATAACTAAAACTTTAAAAGGAAAATATAATAACCTAGGTTTTATATTTCGAGCCACAAACTATATTATAAAATCAAAGGCAATGTATTTAACAACATAGCGTTAATTTAGCAGCACCCCATATTACACAATCCTAAACTCCTGAGTTAAACATAACAGATATCGAAGATCCCTTAAATAGAAAAAAACTTGATGCTTCGGCTCTGAGAACGCCATACTTTTCTTTTAATCTGTACCTCCGCCATGGACGATTTTGTTATATCGTCCATGGCAGCGTTATTCTGCGCAGGATTGAAGATGACACTGGCCGCTCGGGTTTGGAACCCTCGGGCTTGGTTTGGTATTGCCATTCACCAATTAAATAACACGAACATTTACATCAGTTGACAGATTTTTGTGGAAAAAACAAAAGTTGTAGGTTTTCCGGGTTATTTCTTCAGAAGTGGACAAAGACGCCGACACCCAGCCCATGATCCCGACACACTTTCCCACCTCATTTGGTTTGTTCACGCGAATTGTGGCGCAGTTTTGGACATCAACAAACTGAGTCAAGTCAACATTGGTTGGGTGTGGTGTCTGGGTTGGTGACAGACTCTACATCAATCAGTGCAAATCTTTAATGTAAAGTTATCACTCACTGCCTCTGCCTACGATTATTTCAATCAATTTTTTTAATTATAAATTTTACATTAAAACTGTGCTGTGCTAAAATAGTCATTTTTCATTTACTGCAAATATGAACCCTGCCTCAACCAAGGACTATATGAATTACTTTTTCAATTTTGATTTTTTTGTGCCATCCAAAACTTTGTTAAAGGTATATAGTAAATTTAATTTCCCATTTGCTTTTCATACAATGTCCTCTGCTCCGAAAGGTTCGCGGAGACGTGTATTATATATTATGTTGATCGAGTTAGTTAATCAGCGCATAAATTCAATTATAATGAATGATAATGGTTCTACTTGCTTTAAAACTATTCAAATAATACGAATTTTAATTAATTTAAACCAATTTTGAATTTCAATTTATTTGTGAATTTTTTAATTTAATCATTTAATAAAACTTGAAATTTTATTTTAAAATTATTTAAATAATAAAAATTTTAATGAATTTAAACCAATTTTGAATTTCAATTTATTGAAACAATTTTTTTAATTTAATTAAAAAATAAAACCTAAAATTATTTTGGTTGATTAAGATTTAGTTTTCTCCCATATAATAAAACAAGTTAATTATTCAAAATCCAAATATACACTTAATTATTCAAAATCCAAAATAAAAAAATCTTCCTACTTATTACCAACGAGCTATATAAAAAAAAACTTACGACTTTTGGACCAAGAAACTATCTTTCAATTTAATAATTAAATTTTCCCCCGTCGAAAAAACATGACTTCTCTTTGAAATGAAAATTAAAATAAACTTTTGTCACTTTGTGAAAGCTATTTCTGCGGTCAGTATTTCAATAAGCTTATCCCATCCCCGGGTCGTCATCATTTCCAGGTGCCACCTTTCGAGTTAATGCAATGGTGCCAAATGGTCCAGCTCCAATGGCTGCACTCAGCTTTTGAAATTTTAGTGCCTCAGCGAAATTTCCGGTGTTTCCAGCCCTGTTTGCCTTCCAGCTGCACGACGTTTCATACGATTTTCCATCAATTTTAAGGCCGTGATCGCTACACATAGAGGCAGAAGTATAGACTAATTATAAAATAATAACATATGGATTCAAATTAGAGTTAAAACATTTAAAAAAGCAAATTAGATAAATTCGAGATGTGAAACTCTTTCAGTCTTTACCCTAAAGTTGACATGTGTCCTTTCAAGAAAATAAACAATATTATAAAATAATAACATGTCCATCAAATTAAAGTTAAGACATTTAAGACCTTATATATATAAAAAAACACAAATTAGATAATAAAAAAGCTTCTTCAACATTTACACTTTACAAAACAGGTTTGCATCTCAAAAGATTTGATCCATTTACATCCTTGGATGAATCTATGTTGATTTATCATTAATTTTCTCGTAAATTATTTTTATTAGTTTCTATTGAGTATAATTGTGGTAAAATAAAAATAGTATTCAATGGATTTATTTAATCTTAAAATTAGTTATGGTACTAAAAGTTGGAAAAGAGTAAGGAAAGAAAAAAAAAAGTAAATTAGATGTAATAGGAATAGGAAAAATAAAACCAGGAAACCATTGGATCCACTTAGGTACACACTATAACACACTAGCAAATCTTTATGTACAAGTTAATCTTAAAATACTTAAGAATATAATTGAGAAGGTACAACATACTTAAGATTCATGGAAATCGAGGAACCAAATTTAAACCTAATAAGAATTTGTAATTGTTTATTTTGTTTCAAACCTACTATGACTTGTGTTAGGTAAGTTGAGTACTAAATGGAGGAGACCATCTATATCTATACACTTAGTAAAAGAAAAACATTAAGGCCTAGAACAAGCTACCGGACAAATGGATACTCGGCTGGTGCAAGCTAATGCTAGGTCACTTATGACCCATTCGTAGCAATGGACTTTTGGAAAAACAAAAATCTTTTTTAATGTCAAAACTAATATTAGAGGTACCTACACAACTTTTTGGATTATGACGTAAGAATATGAAACGTGGACAGTCAGATTACCTTCCAAAATATATAACTTTTCTTTGTGGAAACTAAGTATAAATCCCAAAATACATAGGTTCTTCTATGGTTTGTATGTTATTTTTTTCCAAAAAAATAATGAATATGTTTGCGTTGGTCCACTCGGTTGGTATGAAAATGGTGGAATTTTGTGAAAAAATTTATATAGATTTGTAGATAACATGTGTGTCTAGTGTAGCATTATTTTTCCATATTTATTTATGTTATATAAATATTTTTTTAAAATTAAGAAAGTCAGTGACGCCCTAAAATGACAAGGTCAAGCGTTGGTGCATGACATCTTGGTCTTAACATAGTCAAGGAACGATATCTTTTTTTGGATGTAGTTCTTCATGTCTTCTTGTGCGGGTTCTTTTCCATTTTCTAAATAGGTGAGCCAATCAAAAGTTATAGCCGAAGCAAATAGCCTACCTTTTGTGTTAGATGGGCATTAGTCCATTTAAAATTAAATAAAAAATAGAAAAAGATAACAGATTTTAAAAAAATTACATATTTAGAATCTACAGACACACATTAGAGGAATTTTGGGGTCTAAAATGGGCCTCCTAAGGAAAATAATAAAATAATAGTTAAAATAATAAAATAATGGTTAAAATAATAAAATAATATTAATTAATTTTGGAGGAAGAAAGAAAAAAACTACTTTTTGTGTTCGTATTTTCGACATATCTCCCTGTGTTTTTACTCAAATTTCGATTGGGAGAGCTTGTTGGATGTGGAATTTGATTCTGCATCCAACGAGTACCCACACTGTATACTTTTGACGGACCCCGCTACCCCAAAAACAAGAAATACCTGAAAAAACGTGATGATGGGAAAACGTTACTTGGATTCACGGTTTGAAATTCTTCACAAATTGGTAAAGAGCCATGGTAAATGCTTTTACCTTATAGACTAAAAACCGTCATTAAAAAAGTGTCTGGGTTTTGTATGTACCCTGCAAGATTTTTAGTGAAGTCCTCCTTGTAAGAATATCAGATCCAAGGTATGTATCATAAATTATTGTCCTGAAAATTTTAAATACTGATGGATCCATTGTTTAAACATTGCTCACATCTTATTGATTCTAGTGGTCAAATATATCTTGCTGCATGCTCTCTTTTGCTGCCATATATTGGTAAGCTCTGGAAATCGATTTAATTACTGTGCATTGCAGGTAATTCTTTATTGAACGGCAACCATTTCATTAAATGGTTTTTGGAATTGAATATTATTTAGTTAGTATGGAATTGATTTAATTATTGTGCATGAAAAATAATTGCTTATGGAGCGGTAACAATTTCATTAAATCTTTTCTCGAAATTGCATATTGTTTAGTTACTATGGAATAGAGCTTAGAGTCTTTACTTTTTGTATCTAATTCTTTATTATCTCTGTTAGTCTTTGCTACAATGAAGACGAATGTATAAGGGTTATATTTATCTGCATCTTAAAATCACATATATCCACCATAAGCCTGGTTGTATGGTAGGTTCATTAAAACGATTTAATGAATAACAATATGTCTACCTTGACTTGGCATAGCATGTAAGATTAATGATCAGCTCATTTCGGTTATGAATTAAAAAGTTGATGATGCTATAATGAATTGTTATGTTTCTAAGTTATCTTTACACATACACCGGTGAGGTTGTTTTATCATTAGAGGTAACAAATTGTATAATCCGGCTGTTTGTAAACTAACGGTGGATGATGTCTACATAATAACCTTGCAGGTTTCACCGATGTTATGACAATGGCTACAATTGACATGCAGTGTGGTATATAAAAAAGGGGAGTAAGGAATAACTTTCTGTATGGTTTACCAGGTTATATATTTCATGAATGGAAATTCAAATCAATGCAAACTAGGAAACTATGATAGTTGATTATTTTTGGTTATCCGCAATATGATAAACTGACACCCATAGAGTGCTTGCAAGCACGGAATTTATGGCCATGAAAAGGATAAAGCTCCAGGACTATGATGAGTTAAATCTCATGTGTATAAAGTTATCACCAGAAGAGCGAGTGGTGATGGAGGTAGTGGTTAAAATATACCTTGTTTTCCCCCGGGCCAACGAGGGACCATTATGCATTCTGGGGATGCCCATATGTAAGACATTTGGTTAAGACTCGTTCCGCACACATTAGAGGACTGTCACATGAGTTGGGGGACTCTGTGAAGAGAATAACCTCTAGGCGCTATGGAGGTGTGCGAGAACGGAGTGCCTCAGCTTGGTGAAGCACCCTAAAGGAGATACCGCTAAGAGGGGTACAGGGTATCATCATTGTGTTGGGTGGCTTGAATTGGCACTTGGTGTGCTGGGATGAAGGAACATACAGAGAAAAGAATAATGACAAAGCACCCTAAATAGCACAGAGGAGATACACAAAGGGTTGGTATCATCCTTGTGTTGGGTGGCTTGAATTGGTACTTGGAGTACTGTTGGCACTTGATGTGCTGGGATGGAGGACATCCAAGAAAGGAACAATGCCGGGAAAAAGGTATGTGCAGTAAAGGTAAACTTGTACCTATATGTTATTGGCAATATAATTGATATGTTATGAAAAGTGTATTTCTGATTTTTACATGTCGATGCTAGTATGCATGCATATGTCTGATTTGAAATGCAGGATCATGACAGGAAATACAAGGACAACTCAAAAGGAAAGGAAAAGTTATTGAAGAACGAGAACACCGAGGACGGTGTTCTTTCTTTTAGGGGGGGAGGATGTAATATCCCTCTCCTATGCCCTTAAATATCTTGTAACTTTGAAATATCAGTGTACTTATTCTCTAGTGAGGAGCTCAAGGCCAAGGCCCCACCAGTAGAACCTTATTTGTTAGGTAAGGAAATTTCCTAAATCTTGGGATTTAAGACACGAACGCGACATTATTTAGAGAAGTCGAGCCCACTAGGAGGAGGTATTGGGTAAATTTCGACCTAGTATCCTTACAATCCTGATGAGCTAGCGGAGATAAGCTAGCTACCATAAGAAAAATGATGATAGTAGAGGTAAAACTATGGTAAGAACAGTATATATTTAAACACATGCACATATATATAGATATATGTATATGTGTAAGGAAATCATATGTACATATGATAAGGATGCATACATATACATATATGTGGGAATATATATTTATATATGTGAATATATACAGGAAGACGGATATATGAATATGTGAATTTAGAATCCCACAGTAAAAAAAAACATTC
>LPNX010617555.1:60842-86512 GCA_001517045.1 Pseudotsuga menziesii | reverse complement strand
GTGTTACAGCTCCATATTCAGTCTCCATTGTTGACAATTTGCATGATCAATTGTTAATTGCTGTGAGTGAAATTAATCTACTGCAGGCCTGAATTTCTACAACATATATGTTTTTTAAAAGGAAATGAAATGCTAGTAAATACATATATGTTTATATATTTTAAAAAGAAAAGGAGTGCTGGTAAATATATATTGTTTATATATTTTAGAAGAAATTGGAATGATAATCACATGTCGGATGGCTGCTCACTTTGATGAGCTCTAGTGCCATGTTTAAATGTTCCCCAAATGTGGCGAGGATCCCATACTACCT
This sequence comes from Pseudotsuga menziesii, assembly GCA_001517045.1. NCBI lineage: Eukaryota > Viridiplantae > Streptophyta > Pinopsida > Pinales > Pinaceae > Pseudotsuga > Pseudotsuga menziesii. The sequence goes on along the minus strand of LPNX010617555.1, from coordinate 86,199 downwards.
TAGTATGTAAAGTGTAGAAAATGGAGATGATCTGGTCTAAGTTGTGAGTGTTTTTGCTGGGTGGGCATGTCCGCCCTTTCAATTGGTAGGCCTTGATGTAAGGCGCTTATGTGTTATGAAATACCTCTACAAGAGAGAGAGACTGTGTAAATAATTTGCAGCTTGGGTACTGCAGAATTGTAAACCTTTGACAGATCAAAGAAATAAAGAAACTAGCAAAAGTTGGTGGATGTAGCCTCGTGGACGAGGTGAACCACGTGAAGATGGTTGTCTCTTCTATGTTATTTTGTTGTGCTGGATTATTTCTTTGTTTACATGATGATTATGAATGCAGTATAAATGTTTTAATTGCTGAAAAGATTTCTAAAGTTTTTATTTTGCAGACTTATTGAATGTTTTATAGCTTGAAGGTATCTGGGGTATTTTACAGTTACATTATCTACAATGTTGCATCAACATTGGTTAATTTTGATTTTAGCTGCTTCTATTAGTTGTGAATTTTCTACAAGATCATTATATATAACTGCATGTACTAGATCATACTTGTGAAATCCATCCGAGATAGAGATTCGAAACAAAATACATGATGAGTTGACTAAGCTCACTTGGTTTAAGTCATGAGGTAATACTAATTTAGAAATTACTATTAGAAATCAATAACCATTTATGATTTGTAATAAAATAGTATGTAAATTGAACAAACACATCTTTTCAATGTACATTTCAAATGTCAAGCTTATAATGGAAAATCATTACATAAATCACGTAAAATTTTATCCATTGATTTGTGATATTTAACATTTCACATTCCGCAAATCATATGTTTTGCATTAAAGAATAGCCGATTTTCCAATTTCCAATTTCCCAGTTTCTAGGTTGCGACATTTGCAATATCATAAATTTTATTTTTTCAAATAAAAAAATGTCAATGTTCCTATTTGCGATCTTTGACCTCCGGGTACCACAAATCGAAAAAATTCAATTAGATAATCTATATAAAACCATGCTTTAATTTGGATAATTTTGACTTTTCCAATTTCAAGTTATATTTTTTATGTTTGTATTATTTTCTCTTTGCCACAATACATTGACGACAATACACAATATTTATCTCGAAAATGTTGAGATAATACAATGACGACAAGAACTAGAGTATTATATAAGAATGAATTTCAATATAATTATTTTTATCTTTCTTTAAAAGGTGTATAACATCATCTTAAAAAAATCACTTATTAAAAGATTCGAACAGTAATAAAAATGTAATGAGTTTTGTACTATCACTTTATGATTTAACAAATTTAATATAAATAATATATTTAAATATATTAGATCTTTAAACCTCATTTTTTTTCTAAGCCTACATTGATATTAATAAACTATACAAAAAATTACAAAATATCGAGAACTATGGTCAACTGAAAACAGTGTTCTAATAACCACCCTAATTTGTCAGGAGCAAACAAATCTACAATGCTAGTGTAAAGAGCCTAAAAACAATACAAGAAATTGAATCTCCTGCCTAAGTAAAGTTTTAAAAAAATTACAGAGATATTCATAAGAGCCACAATAACCCATGTGATACATGGGGGGATATGTACAAAATTACTATGAAGAAAAGTTTATCAAGACACCAGGAAAATTAAAAATGAGCATAAACATAAATGTAAACAAAAGGAAGCCAAATAGACAAAACCAAGCTCATGGATTAACATCGCTGATAATGATAGCAGGGTCCTTTGTGTCCTGCATTTCCTCAACTATAGTACAAGGCCCAAAGAATTCCTTGTATGAGGATACTAGACTGGGCTTCAGGGCTAGGACTACCACTTTCCCCATAGAAGCATCTGCTTTCTTGACAAAAGCACCTGCTTTCTCGACAAAAGCACCCGTTTTCCCCACAGAAGCATCAGATGCACGAGCTCGTTTGGAAAGTTGACTAATCATTCTAGGAATCCAAACAAGAACTGTAGATGCAGTAGGCACGGTAGGGTCAACATTGATTGAAGTAGATCGAGCCATAGGGACACTCCCGCTACCTCCATCACCCAAGGATTCAAATCCCTTAGCTAATTTTTTTTAAATTCCCATAACATTTCTTTGCGTTATAACCATATCTAGTTCCACCATTTTCAATGTAGCCTGTGAAATAACCAACTTAGTATGGTTGCATATAGCTATCATTTCCTCCATGAGAATTCCCATCATATTTTTTAGGATCTAGTAGTGATTCGGGCTACCACCATCTGTATCATGAGAAAGGTTCTCCTTTATAAGCTTGATTTCCCACTCATCTATTATTGACTAAAGTTGTGGCAAAATTTCATTTTTATAACCATCTATCTTTTTCACCTACACCACTCATTATGAACGACCGCCACAACTCGCAGCACGATGAGATGGTCCACGCCATTTCAACATAATACGATGTTTCAAATGCAGAAGAAAACCCAGAAAAGGCAGACGCGAGTTTTTGCAAGAAAATATGGAAAAAGTAGAAGTGCTATAAGATCTAAGCAGCCAGTCAAGAAATACCTTAGAGAAATAAGGGACAAACGATCATAACCACACTAAAACCAACACAAGGGACGAAAGTCATTAATGGTGACAAAATATTGTTGTACCACTTCGAATCCCTTACCAAGCGAAATTGTACTGTAACGAGATAAATAAATGACAATTGGGTCAAATCATGACTTAGCTTACTACTGACAAAACTTCCTCGAAAAGGAATAATTAATGCTTTATCAAACGAAATGGAAAAATCACTAATTAAATCATCACTATGTTGTACCTAAACTCATGAATCGAAGCTGTTGTAGCACTAGAAGAGCCACTCTTCATGATGGATGTGACTACTGATTCAACTGTAATCCAAGCATTAAAACTCAACTGATGACCAAGTTTGGTAGTTTGAACAGCATGGCCCATTTCATTAAATCCTAATGACTATAGAATAGCACAGCAAGACCCGCTTCATTAATGCATAATTACTGCAAAATAGGTGGCAATATGATCGAATGACAAGCACAGCATGGTTCTGCCACAATATCCCCAACAACTATCCATTGAGCTAGATAGCATTTAATAGTGTTGCAACATGCTTGATCACTGTTAGATCTCGACCAGCTCAAAATCCAATAATCATCAAGCTTGCTACAACCGCATTAAATGCTCTGCAGCTCAGTAGATTGTTGTCTTCATCCATTCCATTATTGCCAATTTGACTCTCAACATCTGCATCGAGAGTTAAACTTCATATTTATTAATAGAAATAATTGTTATTATTCAATCTATAAACTTCATATACCATAAGAAAAATATAAATGTAATACAATTATTAAAAATGGTTCCTTACAAATTTACTGTGTAAATTAAAAATTATTTTTCTTTAAAATTATTAAATTTTCATGACTTTTTAACTCATATCTCTAAATTAAATAAAATCATATAATTTCCAACATATATAAAGCAATTTCCACTTTTGAACACGACACTCGATTTCCCAAATTGTAATATTCGACATTTCCAAGCCCAAAAATACTATATTTTCCAAGAAGCAATTTCAAAATCCGAAAATCCTATTGTTCCGAAAATTCTGGTTCTTTCATGTCCATGTTCCTATTTGTGATATTTGACATTTTAGAATCCGAAAATAATATCTTTTCCAAGAATCAACACCATATGTTATAATCTCTGACATTTTCGATTTCGAAAATGCTACGTGTGGAAATCTAGAATTCAAGAAAACCTATGTTCAAATACGAACATGTCCATGTTCCTATTTCAGATTCCCGACATTATTAGTTTTTTTCTTTATCGAAAATGTGGCTTATGAGATGGTGAAACACCCTTCATTTTTTTCAATTGACTCTTACTCCCTTGTTATCTTTTAAACCATTTTCAGAGACCAAATTTCAGCCAAATTTACAGGGAGACCGATAAAAAATGATACAAAGTGAATTTAAAATAGGCATGAACATAGTGGAGGAATAACTTATGCTAAAATAATACAAAAAATGAAAATAAAATGTGAAAATAAAGATTTCAGAATCCGAATGTCGGAAATAGGAACACCGACATATTCCTATTTTAACATAATGTTTGGATATGCTACAAAATCGGAAATCAGAAGATAACATGTTCCTTACTGGGAAACATACAACATAGATTTCTGATTTCCAAACTGCCGCACATTGGCATTAGGAGGATAGACATGTTTGTATTTACAAACATAGGATTTATGTATATGTCGCAAAATCAAAATATTTTGAACCGTCATAAATTTGCAGGTATTCCTTAGTTCTTCATTTAGTATGCTTATTACATGGTGAAACACTGTTGCTTTGTTTCAATTGAATGTGACTCTTGCTTTGTTGCGAAAATATTGTGGCATGAATTGGTTATGTCATGCCTGTCAATAAAATGTTAGGTATGATTTTTTTGACTAATTAAAAATCTTGCTTATGAGATGGTGAAACACCCTTCATGTGTTTCAATTGACTCTTACAGAGATTTAGAGACCAAATTTCAGCCAAATTTAGAAATAAACCTGTAGAGGTTTAGGAATAAATTATGCTAAAATAATATGAAGAGTGAAAATAAAACGTGAAAAATCGAGATTTTGGAATCCGAAATGTCAGAAATAGGAACATCGACATGTGCCTATTTTAACACATAATTTTTTATTATGTTGCAAAATTGGAAATCAGAAACTAACATGTTCCTTATTGGAAAACATACAACATATATTTTTGATTTATATAATAACAATAAATAACAATAGAAAATACACTGAAATCAAATCAATGAGAACAATAAATTTAAACAACAAATAAAAAATAACATATTATGTTTTAGAAGATTAAATGAACAAAACACATTGGAATAAAAATAAATTATAGTAATATATACATGTATTCAATAAATCAATTTAATTGGTTGTCCAATTAAATTATTTAATTGATCAATATATATATTAAATAATATGTTGTTTGTCATTTAAATTTATAAAGATGTTTTTAAAATTTAAATTATATGTAAATATTATTTAAAGATTGCCTATTTTCGATTTCTGATTTTAAAATCTGGGAATAAGAAACATCCAATGTTCCCATTTCAAATTTTGAAATAAAGAACACCATATGTATTCCCCAATAACATATTTCCGGTTTCAAATAAATAAATGCCAACCTTCCTATTTCCGATTATCGACGTTCGGGTATGGGAAAACGAAAAACATCAATTTTTAGGTTATATTTTCACTGTGCATATTTGTTTTCGTATAATTTATTCCTCTGCTAAGTGCATCCTTATTTTAAACTTCCTTTGTATTATTTTTCATCGGTCTGCCTCAAAAAATTTAACATACAATTTCAAAAATCCGAAATGTCAAAAATCGTAAATCAGACACTAATTTATTTCTTCCCAACTCCCACTTTTCACTTAAAATAAATTGAAAGAAATAACTACTATAGCCTAAAAGATTTGTTTTTTCAAATTCATGTACAATACTAAACAAAATGTAGTTTTTGGGGTCTAATAGATATTTTATTCATATAAAAGTGCATTATTCACATTTTGGGATAGAGGGTTTTGTATGAAAAGTGATTTTTTTACAAATTCGATAGAAATTATCATCTTTTTTACGGCCATTTGTCAACGTGGGAAGACGATTTTATTCTCTTCTTGAGTCAGGAAAATAGTCACGACGAAATGAAAATAAATATGCAGCATAGATTTCTGGATTCTAAAGTATTGGAAATTGGAAATAGCAATTTTGGTACTAATAGTGCACTAAACTTGGTTTGATAATATTGATAACTGTACAGTGACACTTAACATACTGAGTAATCATTTCAAGACAAAAGTACTACGGGATATAATAGATAAAGAAAAAAACAATTAATGTGCACACATGCAACTCAAGATTATTTCTTCCAACTTCCTTTAGAGCAATTTAGCAAAATAAAATTGAAAAGGACAATAACCAAAGTGTAAAAACACACAAATCACAAGTACCCGATAACACAATGTCTATTTGTCTTTAAGGGAAGAACACTACTTTCCAAATAGCTCCAAAATATCATCGACTTCTTGAAAATGAGTATTCCTCAACTGAATTTCAGCCTTGCAAATTTTAGAGGAAATATCCACGTGTTTCATTTTCTTCAATTGTTTAATGAACACCTTTATCCAAGATATCAAAGAATGAGGAGCTTTCATCCATTTCTCAATTTCTTGGACTGTAAGCTCACTGATTTGTTGGATCAACTCTTTTGAATCATCAAACTCCTTTTCATCTTCTTCCAAATGAATTTGGTGTGAAGGTGCCTCATTGATAAGATCGAAAACATGAAAACTCAAATAGATTAGCAAATTATTTGAATCTAACCACCTTTGTTGACAAACCGTTTCTCCTGAATTGATTAAACCTTCAACTGAATCGCAGATACCCTCCCATGTCTGAATGAAAACTTCAATTGTTTTCAGCTGTAACTTGTCTAAAATTGGTAAGTCATTAGGTCTTTCCTTAATATGATTTTTCCAACTTGATACTTGCTCCAAAGAAGCAGATGCTTTTCTTATCAGATCATGGTGATCATCAATAGTTTCAAAATGCTTGCTAAACTTGTTATACAACTCTTGCATCTCATCAAAAGAAGTATACAAATCTATCACAGCTTGTCGGAATTCTTACTGTAATTTACATAGTACTTTTTTGAAATACTCAGGTGTCATATCTAAGAAACACAATCCTTTTGAAAGATACTTGAGCATCTTTCAACTGCTCATTGACAACAATAATTTTCTCTGCTTGTTGTTGATTCACAACCTATTCATTCTCAAGATGGTGCTTCAATTCTTCAGCTTCATCTTCCATTGCTCCACTATGTCTTCATGTTCTCGTTTCAACTTGCCAATTTCTGGTTCATGCCTCTTTTTTTCCTCTGCTAAGTCCTGATTCAACTTCTTGAATTCCATCTCTTTTTCACCAAAATCCAAACTTAATTGTGAAACTGAGTTAAAATTAACTCCAGCGAAAACTCCCATGGAAGCTATTACGTCCACTACTCCTTACGAAAGATCACTTGTATCTTCCTTATGAATAACTTGACCAAGAAGGCACATGTTTTCCTAAGTCTTGTCTCACTTTCTTTGCTCTCCTTTTAACCACAGCTTTATCCTTTTTACTCCAATAATATTTTCCCATGGATACCACTGCATCTTCTCCAAAATATGTTATCACTTCTGATGATGAATTGATCTCATGCTCAATGGTAACCAATGAATCAGTTTTCATTTGGTTTATAGGAATGTCTATCCTGAGTGGGGAAATATCCACAGGACTTGAGACAGAGATAAAGGTGAGTGATGTAAAAGAACTAGACATAGGAAAATATTCATTTTCACAAATACTCATAGAGACAGAAGGAATGTCATCCTCAAACAACTGGGAATTGTCGATGTAGGACAAGTATCAATGAGTGAATTAACTAAAAAAGTGGGCATGCTAATAGTACCTGCCATTATTCATGACAAATTTACCTCGAAAAAATTAGGCTCGGAAGATGATGAACCTAATATACTCGAAAATGCTTGCATATTCGACATAGTTATAACAAACTCAAGGTCTTGTTCAACATTCATATCATCATTCTCAATCTGACCTGAAGATAGATAGATTACCTTTTGTGCAAAAAAGTCTCTGACATGAGCCTACTCTTTCTTAACAATTGAGATCGAAGGAATGAGCTTTTCTTTTATCAGTGATTCTACCAGTTTATCCCATTCAAAAACTGCTTCAGTGAGATCTTGTTCTAGCCCCTTTTGTAGCGTATCTTCCATTGTGTCAACACAGAAGTTGTATGAGCCTTGAAGGAAACGTTTTCCTTTGTCCTTGGGATGAGAAACAAAATAAACAGCAGAACTTGCTCCATCCTCTCTCTCTTCTTCTTTTGTCTTCTCCTTTACAACATCTTCTTTTATTTTGAGTTTATATCCTCTTTCTCCAAGAATTATTGTCTTAACATCCTTTTGAAACTTGAACAGAAACAACTTCATCTATGGATCGGTAATTTTATCGATTTCCTCCTGAAAATTGGTAGCTCCTCGAAACATGGAATCATCGGGTTCATTTTCATGAACATACTGGAATTTCAAGTGCTCATGAGCAAAAAAATCAGCCAAATATCCCACTGTGTCATGCATTCTTTTGAATCCCCCCCCCCCCAAAGGGGCAAGACTCTGTAGCGTAAGGTTTCCAAGATTCACAGGAAATTTTGGCCAGCTCTTCTTCTTATGTTTGGTCAACTTGGGTAAAACGCCATCAATAATAGTGTGATATGCAAATTCGTGAAGCACCATTCAGTCTGGAACTATTCTAGGAAGGAAGTGGACTATATTAATGCCCCAAATTCTTATGTAATAGAAATATTGTCATACATACTAGTTTCCAAACATTGAAATCATTTCTCTAGTACTTTTATAGAATGTAGGAACATCAGCATTAAAAATATTGCAGTACATTGACCCAAGAAATAGGTCACAGATTTCATAAACGTGAGGGATGAAATTGCTGTTCAATATATCAGCACAATATATATGAACCAGTGGAGATTGGTCGGTCAAATTCCAATTTAGATATGGGAAAGCAGTCGATGCACAGAATGCATCCATTACAAACCCTAACATATAGAAAGATGGTTTATGGTTATCTAGGGTTTTCTCATATTTTTCAATTTCCTCACGTAAATTAAATGACAGAATTTGCACCCAGTTGAACGAATGACCTGTAAGCAGGTTATGGTTCGCCATATGAACCCACTGCGCTTTGAATGGAGAACACTTGGGTAAACTATATAACCTGGAATCATAGCACACAACAAGGAAAAGGGTTCCCTGAACCAAGATACTGGATATGTTGGAAGTGAAAAAGGAATCTCAAGTGTTGGGTCTTGTAGCCAACATTTCACCACTTGTTCGTATTTCAAATTGGAATGAATTTTATCAACAAATTTCGACGAGAGAAGTTGCTTTAGGGTTGGCAAAGCATGAGCCCTAGAAAAAATATTTGGATGGAACGAAGAATAACAACATTATGGACATCACGAAATAATCCTTCCTTAGGGTCTCCGTGGTCCTATGCCCACTTAACAAGGTCTTTGTAAGGCATAAATGGGGGTTTGGCACCAACGCGATGAGGCTGAGAAATGTGTATCTAAAGGTATGCAGGTTCGTCATGATCAACACAGGAAAATTCATCATAGTCAAAAATAGTATAAATTCTGGACCACTCTATATTTAAGCTCTCAGACACATAACCACTGGTGTCTTTGAAAACACTGGTATTAGAATATTTGTTTCTCTACTCTTGAAGAGTCATTTTATATCTAGTATTCCTGGTGGTGGCAGATGCCTTCTCTCATTGAATTTTAGCAACCACGTCTAAAAACAACCTAAGTTCAAATTTACCAGAAAAAACAATCACACAATGCAAACTTACAAGTGGAAATGCTCAGAAAGTTACAACTCTGACCGTTATGATGCATAGGATATGCATGGTTTAAAAACCCTCACCACAGTAAAATACATCAATAACAATAGTAAAACCCTAAATTTGAATCCTACAAAATCCAACTCAAACGACCAAAAAGGAAAATCAGAAACATAAATTATTCCTAATTTTCAATTTGCCGAATCCCGAATCGACAATCCAGAAAAGAAAAAAAAATCCAGTTGAAAAAAGAGTTGTGTTTCCTGTTTCCAATATTTCGAACATCAGAAATCAGAAATTGGGAAAACACACAAACCCACACATCAGATATCGAAAATCCAAAACAAGGCCTTGAATTTTACCTTAAGCAAAGTTCCAATTTCCAAAACTCCAAAAGTGCCAAAATATATACAAAATCAATTGAAATTCCAATATCTGTTAAACAAACAGTCGAAATGGAAAATCGGGAAATCACAATTCGAGAAAGGACATTTCTTTATTCAAAATTATAAGATTTCATGATCTAAACATAAAACAAACTTCAAAAAAGAGGGGCGCACAGAGAAAGAAGAAGAGAGAAAAGTTGATCATTCATGTAATTAGTCATAAATTGTTTGAGGTAGAACATTTAAAATGTAATTTGGGCTTCCCAATTTCTGAAATAAAAAATTGCAAAAAAAACCTAGCTTGGAATAAAAGTTAACATTTACTCCAAAAATCAAATTTAGTTATAAATGTCAAAAAAGTTAACAAAGATGCCACTAACACCTAAAAACAAACACTTAGAAAATATGGAAAGCAAAATACTTTAGAGCACCATGAATAACAGTGTGATATGCAAATTCGTGAAGCACCATTCAGTCTGGAACTATTCTAGGAAGGAATTGGACTATATTACTGCCCCAAATTCTTATGTAAGAGAAATATTGTCATACATACTAGTTTCCAAACATTGAAATCATGTCTCTAGTACTTTTATAGAATGTAGGAACATCAGCTTTAAAAATATTGCAGTACATTGACCCAAGAAATAGGTCACAGATTTCATAAACGTGAGGGAAGAAATTGCTGTTCGACATATCAGTGCAATATATATGAACCGGTGGAGATTGGTCGGTCAAATTCCAATTTAGATCTGGGAAAGCAGTCGATGCACAGAATGCATCCATTACAAAACCTGACATAGAGAAACATGGTTTATGATTATCTAGGGTTTTCTCATATTTTGCAATTTCCTCACGTAAATTAAATGATAGAATTTGCACCCAGTTGAACTAATGACCTGTAAGCAGGATATGGTTCGCCATAGAAACCCACTGCGCTTTGAATGGAGAACAATTGGGTAAACTATATAACCTGAAATCATAGCACACAACAAGGAAAAGGGTTCCCTGAACCAAGATACTGGATATGTTGGAAGTGAAAAAGGAATCTCAAGTGTTGGGTCTTGTAGCCAACATTTCACCACTTGTTCGTATTTCAAATTGGAATGACTTTTATCAACAAATTTCGACGAGAGAAGTTGCTTTAGGGTTGGCAAAGCATGAGCCCTAGAAAAAATATTTGGATGGAACGAAGAATAACGACATTATGGATATCATGAAATAATCCTTCCTTAGGGTCTGCGTGGTCCTATTCCCACTTAACAAGGTCTGTGTAAGGAATAAATGGGGGTTTGGCACCAACGCGATGAGGCTGAGAATTGTGTATCTGAAGGAATGCAGGTTCATCATGATCAACACAGGAAAATTCATCATAGTCAAAAATAGTATAAATTCTAGACCACTCTATATTTAAGCTCTCAGACACATAACCACTAGTGTCTTTGAAAACACCGGTATTAGAATATTTGTTTCTCTACTCTTGAAGAGTCATTTTAGATCTAGTATTCCTGGTGGTGGCAGATGCCTTCTCTCATTGAATTTTAGCAACCACATCTAAAAACAACCTAAGTTCAAATTTACCAGAAAAAAAACAATCACACAATGCAAACTTACAAGTGGAAATGCTCAGAAAGTTACAACTCTGACTGTTATGATGCATAGGATATGCATGGTTTAAAAACCCTCACCACAGTAAAAATGCATCAAAAACAATAGTAAAACCCTAAATTTGAATCCTACAAAATCCAACTCAAACGACCAAAAAGGAAAATCAGAAACATAAATTATTCCTAATTTTCAATTTGCCAAATCCCGAATTGACAATCCAGAAAAAAAAAATCCAGTTGAAAAAAAAGTTGTGTTTCCCGTTTCCAATATTTCGAACATCAGAAATCAGAAATTGGAAAAACACACAAACCCACACATCAGATATCGAAAATCCAGAACAAGACCTTGAATTTTACCTGAAGCAAAGTTCCAATTTCCAAAACTCCAAAAATGCCAAAATATATACAAAATAAATTGAAATTCCAATATCCGTTAAACGAACAGTCGAAATGGAAAATCGGGAAATCACAATTCGAGAAAGGACATTTCTTTATTCAAAATTATAAGATTTCATGATCTAAACATAAAACAAACTTCAAGAAAGAGGGGCGCACAGAGAAAGAACAAGAGAGAAAAGTTGATCATTCATGTAATTAGTCATAAATTTTTTGAGGTAGAACATTTAAAATGTAATTTGGGCTTCCCAATTTTCGAAATAAAAAATTGCAAAAAAAACCTAGCTTGGAATAAAAGTTAACATTTACTCCGAAAATCAAATTTAGTTATAAATGTCAAAAAAGTTAACAAAGATGCCACTAACGCCTAAAAACAAACACTTAGAAAATATGGAAAGCAAAATACTTTAGAAGCTAAGCATAGGATTGCCTTAGTGGATTTTGTCCTTTGCTTGTCTAATATCTACACTAGAGAAAGCCTCTTGAACTAGACCCAAATTGTATGGATAACACAATATTGTACAAATCAACGCTTAACAATACGAATTAACAACACTTTTACAAACTTGCTAACTGTTATTTTCTCTATGGCACAACTTACACCCTCAAACATAAGTAGATGTTAATCCCTACTATAGGATGGTGCATTACCTATAAAATCTCACATAAAACTATTATTAAATAGTAATTTACAATCCTCAAAGTCAAGATAAAAAAAATTCAATTATAGAAAGACACAATATTTTTACCTCTTAACATTTCTTTGCCAGAAAAAGCCCTTGGTTCATTCATAATCTCCCAGCCGGGGTTTATTCTCTCAAAGCAAATGCTAGTTATAAATTTTACAATATTTGACATTTAAAAAATGTATTGTGCTGAAATAGTCATTTTTCATTCACTGCAAATATGAGCAGTTATCTAAACTTATGAACCCCGCCTCAACCAAAGACTATATGAATCAATTTTTCAATTTTGATTTTTTCGTGTCATCCAAAAGTTTTTTAAAGGAAAATAGTAAATTTAATTTCCCATTTGCTTTTCATACAATGTCCTCTGTTCCGAAAGGTTCGCGGAGACATGTATTATATATCATGTTTTTTTTTTCCAACGAAAAAAATCATAAATATTTTATTCACATTCAACAGATGGCCCTCAAGGTCCATTATACAAAAACCAACTAAGAAGTTGACAATACAATCAGTTAGTATTATATATTATGTTGATCGAGTTAGTTAATCAGCGCATAAATTCAATTATAGTGAATGATAATGGTTTTACTTATTTTAAAACTATTCGAATGAAAAGAATTTTAATTAATTTAAACCAATTTTAAATTTCAATTTTTTTTGCAAATTTTTTAATTTAATTATGTTGAAAAATTAAAATTTTATTTTAAAACTATTTATATAATAAAAAATTTAATTAATTTGAACTAATTTTGAATTTCAATTCTTTTAAATAAAATTTTTAATTTAATTATATAATAAAACATAAAATTATTTTAATTGCTTGAAAATTAGTTATCCTCCACGATAATAAAACGAATTAATTATTCAAAATCCAAATATGCAAGTTAATTATTCAAAATCGTAAAACAAGTAATAAGAATAAAAATCTTCCCACATATCACCAACAAGCTATAAAATTTTGCCACTTTTGGACCAAGAAGCTATCTTTCAATTTAACAATTAAATGTGTCCCCCTCAAAAAACAGAACTTGTCTTTGAAAAGAAAATTAAAATAAAGTTGTCGCTTTTGTCAAAATTTGGTGGCAACTATTGTTTTTTATTTAGGAGTAACCTACTTACCCGACCATTTGCACCGATCGAACGACCTAGCTCACGTGAGCGGTCACATTCGACATTGTCAGTCGTTTAATCGATGCAAATGGTCGGGTAAGTAGGTTACTCCTTTTATTTATAACGATTGTTCTATTTTATTAGTTTGATAACAATCAATCCATTATTGCAATGTTTTTCTATATATTCAAATATTATATAATTTAATATATGAACTATTTATAATATTCATCTTAAAAAATTATCACTTTTCCTTGTGCATGGAGCATTATAACAATTACGAGTGTATGCAAAATTTATTTATTTATAGGAGTAGAATATGTATAACAAGCTAATCTACTTAAAGAGCATCATAGAAAAACATAACCATGAGTTGGAAATCATCCTCCTTAAACATTGTATTTCAACATAATTAATTATTCTAAAATATCACCTATGTGCAACAACCTCAATTCAATGAAGGTTGCAATGTAACATTATCATTAATAGAAATACTTAATAAGAGTTGACCACACTAGAACCTCATCAATAATTCTCAAGTATTGCACAACCAATGAAGTTCAACCACATCTAATGTGACACAACCCTTGAGGAATAAGTAGTTCAACATAACCATTTCCAATATGTTGCAATGCTACATAATCTCATCAATTTAGTTCCCACTCTTTTCAATTGGATAGTTTAATCATGAATTTCTCCATTACCACAATTTATTCCTATTTATTGAAAAAGTTTAGAATACAATCCTTGAACTATTTATAGCATTCATTTAAGAAAGTGGTTGCATTTCTATGTGTATGGAAAATTATATATGGCAATAACAAAACTATGGGCAATTTTTATTTATAACCATTTTTTTATTTTAATAGTTTGATCCAAAAAGTATCCATTATGATCACAATGTGTTCCTATGTATTCAAATACTATAGAGTATAATCCTTGTTTATATATCACTCATGTAAAAAAATTATCGCAATTCGATGTGTATGCAACATTGTTCATAAAAATTATAAGTGCATGGGCATATTTTACTTTATAACAATTGAATATGTGTGAAACAAGAAAATAAGATTGATAAACATAAAGCCACACCGTTACCCTTAAATAATGGAGTAGTTGAAATATTCATCCTTTAACTATGTGCTTCAACGTAAGCAATAATTAAAAAAAATTGACATACATGCAAGGACCTCAATTTGATGAAGGTTGCAATATGACATTATCATTGAGAAAAACACTTAACAAGAGTTGGTAATATTTGAACCTCACCAACCATTTTAAAATATTAATGTCAACCATGGTAAAGCAACACCAATGAAATCCATATGCACTAAATGTGACATAAACCTTGAGGAATCCAAACTGGATTGCACCCCATGAGGAAAGTCAAAATAATACACAATCATTTAGAAATATCAAAATCCAATATGACCTTTGAATAATGTCTCAAAGTGACATAACACTTGAACGAATCATAAGATACATAATGTTAATGTTACTATGCCACATAACCCTCAACAAACATTAACCAAGGTCAACCATGACCATCATTTTCAACCAAAATCCATATTAATGTATGAAATATACTTATAGCTAATTATTATTATTTACTATAAGGTTATAAATTAATTGTTAATTAAATATTAATAACTACGCCGAAAGGCATATATATCTTAGAATTTTGAGGTGGACTACCATCTATGATTTTTCATCTATGGACGAGAATGAAGTGTACTATCCAAATTGATTCTATGGGCATCATTCAAAATTCATAATTAACAACTATAAAACAAAAACAAAAAAATAACTCATTTGATAACTGGACTTTGCGGTAGTTGGAAAAAAAAACAACTCATGTGATAACTAAACTTAACAGCATGGTAATATGAATTCCATGTGATAGTGGAACTCCATCTAATAGATAGAAGTTGAGATAATGTGCAGAAGGTTTAGTTAAGATGCATTTTAGAGCTCGGAGTTGAAGTAATGTGTAGTTTGTGTGATAGTTGAACTCCTAATAAACTCCTCTGAATTCTTAATAAATTCCTCTGAACTCATTTTATAAACGCAGTTAGTGGCATGGTGTAATGTGTAGCTCATGTGATAGTCGAACTCCATCTAGCAGTTGGAAGTTGAGTTAATGCGCATAAGGCTTGGTCAAACTGCATTTGGAAGCTACGAGTTGAGATAACTCGAAGTTGTTATATTAATTGTGATAAGTTGTTATATTAACTCGGATAACTTTGTATCAACTTTTAAATTAACCATTAGATACAACTATTATCTTGAATCCAATGGTGATACAACTTTGAGCTTAACAAACACAAATTAAGTGGTCGTTATAATAGATTAAGTATTAGATACAAGAAATTAACACATTTTTTTAGGAAAAAGACATCAAATCAATGTGTCAAATATATTCCGTGTGCCCCTATTCCAAACATATTAATATTATTAGCATAGTTGTTACTAGTTATATAATCTTTTGGATTGAGTTATCTTGCTTTTGATTTTATCATTTCATAAATTAGGTTTTTTTTTATGATTTACTTTAATGACCCTTGAAAACACATGTGATGACTTTAGTTTTTGTTAATTCATCTAAATTAGAAAATGTCAAAAAAAAATAGAAATATATATATATATATATATATATAAACTTTATGAAGAAGAATAAAGTAATTAAATATATTAAAAACATTCTAAAATAAGAATATTTCCATTATTCATTTTTCGTTTATATATATATATATATATAAACTTTATGAAGAAGAATAAAATAATTAAATATATTAAAAAATTCTAAAATAAAAATATTTCCATCATTCAATTTTCATTTTTATGAAGAAGAATAAAGTAATTAAATATATTAAAAAATTCTAAAATAAAAATATTTTCATTATTCAATTTTCATTTTTATGAAGAAGAATAAAGTAATTAAATATATTACAATTTTTTAAAATAAAATATTTTGTGGATGGATTAGGCTATCGCGATCAAATGGTTGAGAATAATTATAGATTGAAAGAAATTTTGGAAATTTTTTTATTAGTCATATTATTCTAGTTGAGAGGGTTCAATTCAGAGTTATGTTATCATGGATATTCTTCATGTTATCAATTTATCAACAATCAATTATTGTTTTATATCATTTTTATTATCTCACATACTTTTATCTATCTTCCATGAAATGTTGCTTATCCATTCATCATCTATGAGTTATCCATGCATTGTTATCATATATCCATTCAACAACTTGCTATTAGTTATTTTTTATATTCCGTTTTTATAACTGTTTACTTTTATTTTAAAAGATTGTTATACAATCAATTTGGAAAGTACACTTGTCCCATCCTCATTTAGAGATGAAAAAGCATAGATGGTAGTTCACCCCAAATTTCAAACAATAATGTTTATCAACATAATTAAGTTATATTTCTATTTTTTTTTCATTAAGTAAATCACCAGTCACTATCATGGATATTTAATAAAGAAGCATCATTATATTTCTTATTTCTTTATTTGCATTGCCACAACGACGAAGTGGTTTTAATCCTTCCAAATGTTGTATCTCACCTCTTGGTGGCTTTTGATATTCTTTTAGTAACAAATGTGGTAGTTAGAAACAGAAACAGCGTCGGCTATATTCTCATTTCTTTAGGGTTACATGCGTTCATTGCCCTCAGAAGTCACGACTAAGGGTTGAAGATTTTCGATCCCTCTCCGTTCTGACATATGACATTACAGGTGTTGGTAATGGTGTGTTCTTAATTTGAATTCAACATATATGGAATTTTATAAACAACTTGAGGTCTTCGACATCGAGTTGCATGCATCTTTAATATAATAGTTGTTGTTGTAATATAATAGATTTTCTTCCTTTTTATTTATAGATGTAATGATAAAGTAATTTTTTTATTTTTCAGTTTTTTCCAAGACTATTTTCAGATGGTAATAAAATTAAGTTAGCTGTGACCTTTTTTTAACTTTCTTAATGAGATGCCTGCAAGTAAAAAAGAAGTCTTGTGAAGTGTATGTCTCTCTATTAAATACGCAAGAAGAGTCAGATAATAACAATGACAATGTCCCACCTCTTTTAGTTTCTAGTTTATATAACTTTTAATTTAAACAAATAATCTAATAATGAAAAGTTTAAAATTAATCTAATAATTAGTTGTTACTTTAGGAAAGAAATAGCCGAGGCCCTTGGCTCCATAAAACTAGCTCCGACATATTCTTATGCGGATTGAACTGTATAATAAGATTTATTTAATTAACATATGTGAATGTCATATGTTCAGGGAAGATGATTATATTTTTTAAATTTAGATTTAAAAACAAAAGCAATGTAATAATTAAATTTCATATAAAATGAAAGAATAAAGCGGGTCGTTTGGCAATGTTAGCAGTATCATTGGCTATGTAAATTCAGTATATTTAGTGAAGCATATAAAAATGATAAAAGGCTCTTGAAATGTTTAAATTGTAAAAGGCAGATGAAAATTTGAAATGAACTTGCTGTGGCTATGACCATAATCTGTAGCTTGTGCAAGACGAAAGAAAACAGATATACCCTCTATATTTCAATAAAATATAATTTAATTTGAATCATTAGAATTAGAGGATAAATGCCAAAGCAAATCAGCTCTGAAGACAAAACCGAAGATCCATATGTAATTGTTGTTGCCTGTTTCCGAAATATGAAGATCCATTTTCTGCGATAACTAAGATAAAGAGTAATACCAACAGATCTATTATTGTATTTAAACACAAAATCTTAAGCCTATGCTTTCAAATAACAGATATAAAAGCGTAGTTGTATAACTAAAACTTTAAAAGGAAAATATAATTACCTAGGTTTTATATTTCGAGCCACAAACTATATTATAAAATCAAAGGCAATGTATTTAACAACATAGCGTTAATTTAGCAGCACCCCATATTACACAATCCTAAACTCGTGAGTTAAACATAACAGATATCGAAGATCCCTTAAATAGAAAAAAACTTGATGCTTCGGCTCTGAGAACGCCATACTTTTCTTTTAATCTGTACCTCCGCCATGGACGATTTTGTTATATCGTCCATGGCAGCGTTATTCTGCGCAGGATTGAAGATGACACTGGCCCCTCGGGTTTGGAACCCTCGGGCTTGGTTTGGTATTGCCATTCACCAATTAAATAACACGAACATTTACATCAGTTGACAGATTTTTGTGGAAAAAACAAAAGTTGTAGTGCCGTAATGATCAGGTTTTCCGGGTTATTTCTTCAGAAGTGGACAGAGACGCCGACACCCATCCCATGATCCCGACACACTTTCCCACCTCATTTGGTTTGTTCACGCGAATTGTGGCGCAGTTTTGGACATCAACAAACTGAGTCAAGTCAACATTGGTTAGGTGTGGTGTCAGGGTTGGTGACAGACTCTACATCAATCAGTGCAAATCTTTAATGTAAAGTTATCACTCACTGCCTCTGCCTACGATTATTTCAATCAATTTTTTTAATTATAAATTTTACATCAAAACTGTGCTATGCTTTCAAAAAAAAAAAAAAAGTCATTTTTCATTTACTGCAAATATGAACCCGGCCTCAACCAAGGACTATATGAATCACTTTTTCAATTTTGATTTTTTTGTGCCATCCAAAACTTTGTTAAAGGTATATAGTAAATTTAATTTCCCATTTGCTTTTCATACAATGTCCTCTGCTCCGAAAGGTTCGCGGAGACGTGTATTATATATTATGTTGATCGAGTTAGTTAATCAGCGCATAAATTCAATTATAATGAATGATAATGGTTCTACTTGCTTTAAAACTATTCAAATAATACGAATTTTAATTAATTTAGACCAATTTTGAATTTCAATTTATTTGTGAATTTTTTAATTTAATCATTTAATAAAACTTGAAATTTTATTTTAAAATTATTTAAATAATAAAAATTTTAATTAATTTAAACCAATTTTGAATTTAAATTTATTGAAACAATTTTTTTAATTTAATTAAAAATTAAAACCTAAAATTATTTTGGTTGATTAAGATTTAGTTTTCTCCCATATAATAAAACAAGTTAATTATTCAAAATCCAAATATACACGTTAATTATTCAAAATCCAAAATAAAAAAATCTTCCTACTTATTACCAACGAGCTATATAAAAAAAAACTTACGACTTTTGGACCAAGAAACTATCTTTCAATTTAATAATTAAATTTTCCCCCGTCGAAAAAACATGACTTCTCTTTGAAATGAAAATTAAAATAAACTTTTGTCACTTTGTGAAAGCTATTTCTGCGGTCAGTATTTCAATAAGCTTATCCCATCGCCGGGTCGTCATCATTTCCAGTTGCCACCTTTTGAGTTAATGCAATGGTGCCAAATGGTCCAGCTCCAATGGCCGCACTCAGCTTTTGAAATTTTAGTGCCTCAGCGAAATTTCCGGTGTTTCCAGCTCTGTTTGCCTTCCAGCTGCACGACGTTTCATACGATTTTCCATCAATTTTAAGGCCGTGATCGCTACACATAGAGGCAGAAGCATAGACTAGTTATAAAATATAATTACATATGGATTCAAATTAGAGTTAAAACATTTAAAAAAGTAAATTAGGTAAATTCGAGATGTGAAACTCTTTCACTGTTTCCCTTAAAGTTGACAAGTGTCCTTTTAGGAAAATAAACAATATTATAAAATAATAACATGTCCATCAAATTAAAGTTAAGACATTTAAGACCTTATATATATAAAAAAACACAAATTAGATAATAAAAAAGCTTCTTCAACATTTACACTTTACAAAAACAGGTTTGCATCTCAAGAGATTTGATCCATTTACATCCTTGGACGAATCTATGTTGATTTATCATTAATTTTCTCATAAATTATTTTTTTAAGTTTCTATTGAGTATAATTGTGGTAAAATAAAAATAGTATTCAATGGATTTATTTAATCTTAAAATTAGTTATGGTCCTAAAAGTTGAAAAAGAGTAAGGAAAGAAAAAAAAAAAATAGATGTAATAGGAATAGGGAAAATAAAACCAGGAAACCATTGGATCCACTTAGGTACACACTATAACACACTAGCAAATCTTTATGTACAAGTTAATCTTAAAATACTTAAGAATATAATTGAGAAGGTACATCATACTTAAGATTCATGGAAATCGAGGAACCAAATTTAAACCTAATAAGAATTTGTCATTAGAGGAATTTTGGGGTCTAAAATGGGCCTCCTAAGGAAAATAATAAAATAATAGTTAAAATAATAAAATAATAGTCAAAATAATAAAATAATATTGATTAATTTTGGAGGAAGAAAGAAAAAAACTACTTTTTTGTTTTCGTATTTTTGACATATCTCCCTGTGTTTTTACTCAAATTTCGATCAGGAGAGCTCGTTGGATGCAGAATTTGATTCCGCATCCAACGAGTACCCACACTGCATACTGTCGATGGACCCCGCTACCCAAAAAACAAGAAATACCTGAAAAAAACGTGATGATGATGTCATCATCACGTTTTTTTCAGGTATTTCTTGTTTTTGGGGTAGTGGGGTCTGTCAAAAGTATGCAGTGTGGGTACTAGTTGGATGCGAAATCAAATTCCGCATCCAACGAGCTCTCCCGATCGAAATTTGAGTAAAAAGACAATGAGATATGTCGAAAATACGAACAAAAAAAGTAGTTTTTTTTAATGACAAATATGTCAATTCAACCATTATGGTTGACTTATTTTATTGAAATTCTATTGGTTCTTGAATTCCAACTCACAAAAACTTATTTTGGCACGTTTTCTTATAAGGCCCATTTTAGACCCCAAATTTCCTCTAATGAATTGTTTTTTTGGTTTCAAACCCACTATGACTTATGAGTTGTGTTAGGTAAGTTGAGTACTAAATGGAGGAGACCATCTATATCTATACACTTAGTAAAAGAAAAACATTAAGGCCTAGAACAAGCTACTGAACAAATGGATAGTGGGCTGGTGCAAGCTAATGCTAGGTCACTAATGACCCATTCGTAGCAATGGACTTCTGGAAAAACAAAAATCTTTTTGAATGTCAAAACTAATATTAGAGGTACCTACACAACTTTTTGGAATATGATGTAAGAATATGAAACATGGACAATCGGATTACCTTCTGGAATATATAATTTTTCTTTGTGGAAACTAAGTATAAATCCCCAAAAACATAGGTTCTTCTAAGGTTTGTATGTTATTTTTTTCCCAAAAAATAATGAATATGTTTGCGTTGGTCCACTCGTTTGGTATGAAAATGGTAGAATTTTGTGAAAAAAATTATATAGATTTGTAGATAACATGTGTGTCTAGTGTAGCATTATTTTTCCATATTTATTTATGTTCTATAAATATTTTTTTAAATTAAGAAAGTTAGTGACGCCCTAAAATGACAAGGTCAAGCGTTGGTGCATGACATCTTGGTCTTAACATTGTCAAGGAACGATATTTTTTTTTGGATGTAGTTCTTCATGTCTTCTTGTGCGGGTTCTTTTCCGTTTTCTAAATAAGTGAGCCAATCAAAAGTTATAGCCGAAGCAAATAACCTACCTTTTGTGTTAGATGGGCGTTAGTCCATTTAAAATTAAATAAAAAATAGAAAAAAATAATAGATTTAAAAAAATTACATATTTAGAATCTACAGACACAACATGAGCTGCTAATGGAGGTAGGGAGGTTGGAACCGCACCTTGTATCATATCACTCAGTCGGTCATGCGTTTGAACATGAGCTTCATGTCCTTCCATGTCTTCCTATCAGTCGGACAGTGACAATTGGAAATCCTCCTAGGTGGTCTAAACAACATTGTCTTCTTCGAGCATAAGTTCGACATTCAACATCTCTCTAACTCTGTCACTTGTATACCCACATCGAATTAAATCTGCAAAGGTTTCAGGTGGCCTTGATGCGCACCTACGTTTTACTCCTTGGTCACTGGCATGCAGTACTTGTTCTTATACTGATATGGAGACCGAAGGCCCCTCGAGGGAATGCTTTTGTATTTCTTGATGTGGATTGGTAGGAAGAACTGTGGCATCCTCAACAACTGAAATTGGTTGAGTGTCCATAGAACATCTTTCATTGGTCATGTCATTTCTTTTATTTTCTCTAATTTCTTCAAGGATTTCATTGGGTATCCTCTTCCTTGCTAATTTTCTTGCTCGTCTACGTGATTTTCCCATCACCACAATGATCAATCATATATGGTGCTCCTCAATGGGAGATTACCCAAGCTTGGTTTCTTTCTTACTCAATTGTGTCTAAATACTCAAATTAAGGGGAAGATTGGGATGCAGGTTTCATTTACTAGCTCCTCAATGGTACTCTTCAATGGGAGACTCCCCAAGTTTGGTTTCTTTCTTTCTCAACTGTGTCTAAATACTCAAGTTAGGGGGAGATTGGGAAGAATGTTGCATTTTCTAGCTCCTTAATTGCAAGAAAGACAATGGTAGAGATGCTCTATGGTGCTACTCAATGATAAATTCCCCAAGCTTGGTTTCTTTCTTTCTCAATTGTGTCTGCATACTCCACCACAATAACCAAGTTAATGTTTCCTTTGCTAGCTCCTCGATTTCAAGAAAAAACAATGGTGGAGATTCTCTATGGTGCTCCTAAATGGAAAATTCCTCAAGCTTGGATTCTTTCTTTCTCAGTTGTGTCTACGTACTCCACAACAATGACCAAGTTAATGTTTCCTTTGCTAGCTCCTCAATTGCCAGAAAAACAATGGTGGAGAAGCTCTATGGTGCTCCTCAGTGGGAGATTCCCCAAGCTTGGTTTCTTTCTTGCTCCTCAATGTATACCATGCTCCAAGCAATACTTAGACACTTGTGATGGATATTTTTGATGTCAAAAACAAAATTTTGTGTGATAATATGGTGAAGAAGAGAACGAACACACTATCTACAACGTGAAATTGCACGTAGACTATCAAACCTGCTTGAAATAATATAGAGTGTTTCTCACATAGGGACTGTTGCTATCTATATTGAGACAAAATGCACACACATTATTGCTAACAAAAACGGGGGCGTGTTTTGACTAGATAACACAAGTGCACATTTTACTCGAATAGTGTTTAGGATCATTTAAGAAGGTAGTTGCATGGCTAAGGGATCATTTAATGTTCAGGGGGAATTAACAAGAACTCTGTTAGTCTTAGCACCTTAACACCCCCCTCTCTTCAACCTAACTATAGTTCTTTAAAAGTCAAGGGATGTGTGCATGTGAAAGAGATAGGTTAGGGGGTGTTAGTGGTAAGAGGAGACAAAGGGATGTGTGTGTGAGAGAGAGAGATATAGGTTAGGGGATGTTAGTGGTAAGGGAAGACATAGGGATGTGTGTGTGTCTGCTAGAGAGATAGGTTAGGGGGTGTTAGTGGTAAGGCGATACATAGGGATGTGTGTGTGTGTTCCAGAGAGATGTGTTAGGGGTTGTTAGTGGTAAGGGGAGACATAGGGATGTGTGTGTGTGTGTTAGAGAGAGAGACACACAAATAGAGTGAGGGGGGTTCCTAGTTGTATGGGTTGACTAGGATTTTAGGAGTTGTTCGAGGGGGGGGGTTAGATTAATGTGGGGGTGTCTAGGTGTTGTAGGTTATAGGTGAGGGGGTGTTAGTGGTAAGGGGAGACTGAGGGATGTGTGTATGTGTGTGTGAGAGAGAGAGAGAGACAACGATAGAGTTGGGGGGGTGGGGGGTCCTTAATGGGATTGGGTGACCTCTAGATGTGTGTGTTTGTGTGTGAGAGGAAGGGGTGTATTAGGAGTTTCAGAGTGGGAGGGGAATAGATTAATGTGGGGGTGTATAGGTTTTGTAGAGGGGATGTAATAGGGGGTTGGGGATTAGAGGTAGCTAGATTGGTTGGGGAGTTATAAAAGGAAGGGGGTTTTAGTGGTAAGGGGAGACCTGTGGATGTTACATTTGGATGTGTCTAGGGGTGTCTAGGTGTTGTAGGTTATAGGTTAGGGGGTGTTAGTAGTGAGGGGAGACATAGGGATGTGTGTGTGAGAGAGAGAGATAGACATAGATAGATTTGAAGGGGGGGTCCCTAGTGGGATGGGGTGACCTATGGATGTGTGTGTATGTGTCAGAGAGAGAGAGAGAGAGAGAGAGAGAGAGAGGAATGGGTGTGTTAGGAGTTTAGGAGTGGGGAAGGTTATATTCATGTGGGGGTGTTTAGGGGTTGCAGAGGGGTTGTAGTAGGGGGGTGGGGGTTATAGGTAGCTGGATTGGTTGGGGAGTTATATAAGGAAGGGGGGTGTTAATCGTAAGGAAATACCTGTGGATGTGTGTGAGGGTGTCTAGTTATTATAGGTTATAGGCTAGGGAGTGTTAGTGGTATGGGGAGACAGAAGGTTTTGTGTGTGAGAGAGAGAGAGAGAGAGAGAGAGGAAGGGATGTGTTAGGAGTTTAGGAGTGGGGGCTGGGGGGTTAGGAGCATATGTGACAATAATGAGTATGGGGTTTTATTAGTAACAATGTGCACACATTTGTATTATATAAAATGCGAAGGCAATTTTATTGAAATAAACGGGCATGCAATTTGCAACTATATTGTTTGGTTTGTGATTATACCATTTAAACCTTTCGGGGAGGAGGGTGGTAAGGGGTTAAAGGTAGACATGGAGAGGGAGTGTTAAGGAGTTATAGGTGG
>LPNX010617555.1:42439-60676 GCA_001517045.1 Pseudotsuga menziesii | reverse complement strand
TGTGTGTGTGTGTGTGAGAGAGAGAGAGAGAGAGTGGAGGTATATGTGTGTGCAAGAAAGAGAGAGAGAGATATGGGTTGGGGAATAGATAGGGGGTGTGGGTTGGGTGTAGTTGGAGGATTTGGGAAGTCAAATAAATTAGAGGAGGGGGGGTCTTAGTGGCATGGGGTGATCCGTCAGATCTAAACTTGAGTGCATTAAAATTTTGTTTTAAAAGAATGCGTTCGATAGGTTAATTAATGGGACAACATTAACAGAAATTAAATGCTCAGAACAGCAATGAAAAAAACACTTCGTGACAGGAATGAAAAACCCGAAATGAGAACAACAAAACTGGTAAACAGATGTAGACAAAGAAACATAGAATTAGAGAGTCATAAATGGAAGTTGATAACGGAGTTCACCCCCTCCACTAGGCTACGTCTCCGGGTCCCTCTCCAATGGGTACCGATCTAATTAATGGTTTAAAAAATGGTACAAAATGGTTCTGGAACCAACTTCATAAATTGTAAATAGATTTCTATACAAAGTATTTAAGACCTCTCTTCTAGAAATTACAATTAGCCTTCGAAAGCAAATAAAGCTAAAATATAACAGAGAATAGTTGACTTCGAAAAAAACAGCAACTGGACATTTTACAGCGAAGCTCTCCTCAAAGAAGCGATGCTCTGTGCTCTAAAACGATCTGAATCCCTCATCTGCCTCTTGCCCCCCCCTTCAAACGGTGGCCAACATCCTCTATTTAAGCGTTTAGAGAGAGGATGAGTAACGGATTTGATTCATCTGCGATCATCATAGCTGTTATCTTTTTTTATCGTTAAAACCATATGCTAAAACTGAACCATACAATTCCACTAGGCGTTATGTTACCATGACATTCCGTATTCCAGAAACGTTGCAACCAACCCCACGCATGTATGTGGACTCACAACATGTTGCAATGACTTGCAACCGGGTGATGCCACCTAACGTAACTGCTTGATGCCCCTACCAACTCCATAGAAGTCGTATCACGGGGACCTCGCCATATACCTGATCCATTGTCACAGAATGAGCAACCTCCATGAACCATTCGATGTTCAACTTGACGGTGGTAAGACTACGCGGCCCATATATAAGCTGCACGACATGCGATAAGCTACGCGGCATGCGATAAGCTGCACGACTGTGCATAGAATTTTTAGCATATGAGTTAAAACAATAGATTACTAAGTCTTGTACCATATTGGATCATTGTAATTTGAATATGAATAATCCATCGGATCATTCCGCCCCACTGGAGAGCTTTTGGACGACCAAAAGGTTGAATTACTCGACAAGTAAGTGAGGGTAAAACTCCCTCACTCTTCCAATATCCATCCATATTGCTTTTCCAAGATGCATGCCTTTCAGCCCCACTCGAAGGTACTCAACATTCCCCCTTCATGAAGTTCTTACATTTCTGTCAAGAATAACATCATCTTGCAACTCTTTCATATATTCAGGTGCCAAATCATCAACTGAAGGAATCTGTATGTTAGTTTCCTCATCCATGATCATAGGAGGCTCATACAGTCTAATGTTCTCAACATTGATAACTGAATAAATTTGCATGTATGGAGGTAATTTCAAGTGAAAAGCATTAGTATCGATCTTCTCCAAGATCTTAAAAGGACCATACCTGATAGGCTTAAGATTTTCACCTTCACCTTTCATTCTTTCTTTGGTGATATGTAACCACACTCTGTCACCAACCTGAAATTGATGATCAACTCGATGCTTGTCATGCCTGGCTTTGTACTTTTCCTGGCTCTTCTCCAACTGTTTCTGAACTACCTGCTGTGCTGCTTGCATTCTCTGAATGAAATTTAGAGCTTTATCTGCATCATGATGTCCATCCACTGCATCTTTTCCAAAAGAGAAGTCCATCAGTGTTTTTGGCTGATAACCAAAACAAGTTTCAAAAGAAGATCTTTTTGTGGAAGAATGAACTGCATGGTTGTAAGCATGTTGTATATACTGCAACTGTTCATCCCAAAGTTTAGGATTTTTACTACAGTATCCTCTGAGCAGCTGAACCACTGTTCTGTTTACTACCTCTGTTTTCCCATTGGTCTATGGATGAAAAGTTGTAATTTTCTTAAGTTTAGTATCCATAAGCTCCCATAAAGTTGACCAGAATTCTCCCAAGAACCGGGAATCATGATCAGATATAATGGACATGGGTAGCCCAAAATGTACCCAAACATTCTGAAAGAATAGATGAGCTGTTTGTTCCACAGTGATGTATTTATTACATGGCATTAAGATACACATTTTGCTGAATCTATCCACAACAACATATAGGTAATCATGCCTTTTTCTAGACATAGGTAACCCCCCTACAAAGTCCATAGAAATGCTTTTCCAAGGACAAGAAGAAACTAGAAGAGGAGTGTACAAACCCAATTTCCTATTGCTAGGCTTACTTGTTGGACACATAACACAACCTCTTATATATTTAGGTATAGTTTCTTGCATTTGAGGCCAATTACAATGATTCTGCAATACATACAATTTTTTACTTGCACCAAAATGTCCTGCAATCAATGAACTATGTGCTTCTCGGATCACATGCACTCTCTATTTCTCTGAAATAAAGAGTTTACCGAGGTGATACAAGAGTTGATTATGCACATAATAGTTCTCTTCCTGTTTACCATGTATCAGTGATGCATATACTTTCTTAAAATCTTTATCTTTTGCATACTGTTCAATATAACTTTCATGTGTTAATGAACTGTTTTGAAGAATGATTGAAGCATTTGTAGGAGGCCTTGATAACATGTTTGCTACCTTATTATGAATTCCCTTTTTGTACTTAATTACGAGATGAAACTATTGTAAGAATCCCATTCATCTTAAATGCCTACTTTGTTGTATTTTAGTTTGAGATTATAAATATTGAAGTGGCTGATGATCAGTATGTATGACTGTCTCTTTTCCCATGATATAATGTTTCCACTTCTTCACACTCTGTACTAAAGCATACAACTCTTTATCATAGGTCAGATAGTTACTTACCGTAGTAGATAATGTTTCTGAATGGTAACAAACTAGCTTTCTCCCTTGCATCAAAACGACTCCCATGGCAAACCCGCTAGCATCGGTTTCGATCTCAAATGGATGCTGCAAATCTGGTAATGTCAAAACTGGTGCTATGCTAATCTTTTCCTTCAAAGTGTCGAAGGCTCTTTGATGCTTGCCTCCCCACTGGAAAATTTATTTAACACTTGTCAATGCATGTAAAGGCGTAGCAATGGAAGAAAACCCAGAAATGAATTTCGTCCAATACTGAACCGCACCTAGAAAAATTCTGATTTCCATAACGGTGTTAGGCCGTGGCCAGTTTACAATGACAACAACCTTGGCTAGGTCCACTCACAGGTGGCCTCCACCAATGATATGGCCCAGATATACTAAAGAAGTTTTAGCAAATTCACATTTAGACATCTTTACATAAAGCTTCTCCTTCTTCAGTACTTCTAAAACTTTTTTCACATGTACAATATGCTCTTCCCATGTTTTACTAAACACTAGGATATCATCCAGATATATAATTAAAAAAGCATCAATGAATGAACGAAAAACATCATTCATGACCCGCATGAAAGTAGCAGGTGTGTTACAGAGCCCGAAAAGCATCACAATCCATTCATACAAACCGTGTTTTGTTTTAAACGCTATTTTCCAAGCATCGTTTTCAGCAACATGGATTTGATGATACCCACTATGCATATCTAATTGTGTAAAATAAGTTGCATGTTTCAACTAATCAAGAAAATCATCAATGTGAGGAAGACGATACCTGTTTTTAATGGTGATTTTGTTAAGGGCCCTATAGTCGATGCACATCCTCCAAGACCCATCCTTCTTCGGAACCAATACTATAGGAGAGCCGCAAGGAGAATTGCTTGGCTGTATGACCCCCTTCTCAATCAGCTCCTGAACCTGCTTCTTGATTTCCTCATTCTGCATCACAGACATCCTGTTGCTACCACAACATTTCTCCCCGACTTTAGTTCACTTAAACCCTGGGACCCCTCTTCATCTTTGTTTGCTTGGTTTGGCTGTCAAAGGCTTGGCGCCCCGAAGCATATCTGTTTTTTTCCCCTCAAAGATTTAATTCCCATTGTTTTGTTTGCTGCGTACAGTTAGTTTGGGTCGTTTTTGGTCTGTTCACTACCCGTAGAACATTGATATTTTCCTTAGCGAGAAAATTGAGTTTTGGCTGCAAGTTTGATGCTTCACGCAGTTGGCTTTCTCTTTGGATCGAGTCTCTTTCTGAAGATACTGAGCCCCGCCTCACCCGTCGTTGCGGCTCCCTAACCAATCTTTCCGCCCGACTTGAGTTTCAGCCGACGCTCGATTCGCTGTGTAAATCGCTGGCTCTAGAGTTTCGGCTCACCCGCCGTTGCGGCCAGAGGAAGGGAGTTTGCTTCCGATTCAGTTTTCACCTGACGTCCAACTTGCCGTTCCCCGCCCGTTTTTTTTTCCTTTCGCCTTGTCGCTTGTTTCCGACCTTAGTGCCGTCCGCCATTGCGGCTGTGACACTCTTCCTAGTTCCCGAAGCACTTTTTCCTGATGCCCGATTTCCCCCTCTGTTCGCACAGGTCCTCAATCATCCGGTTCCTGTGCTCCTCCATCGTTGCGGCCCTTGAGGTCTTGTCACGCCCAATGCAGAAGTTGGCCGACCACCGATTTACAGTTTGCCGCCTTGAGCCTAAGTAAGTACTCGCCCGGACAAACCAGGCCGGCCCCTTGTGGATCTATCATTTGGGTTGGAAAGTTTGAGTTTTTAAGTTTTCAGTGAAATGGATAATGCACCAAAGTTGTTTGCAGGAGGACTCCCATATATCGCTGAAGCAATCGGGAGCGAGGAAAAGGACAAAACGACAAATGACAAAGCCACCGACGAGGCAGATCCATCAGTTATTGTTCAGAAGATAAACACCTATGAAATGATTGGGAAAACGCAACAGTCAGGGAGAAGATGAATCGTCAAGGATGCTGAAGAGCCTCAGGCTGGAAGGCAGCTCAGAGGGGAGCAGTTCTAGTTTAAATATAGAGAAGTAGGACTGGAAAAGGGCTTTTCCCGCTAGAAGAATTTGTAATTGTTTACTTGTAAGAGGAGCTACCTCGTTTTGCTAAGAAAACTACGATTTTGCCTGCTGGAAAGAGTAAAATGTGGAATGTATCGATGCAATTCAATGAATGATGTCAAAGAGGAACTATTTCGTTTTCAACGGTCTTTTATTTACTGTAAGAGTATTTAATGTTTTGAACCTATGTTCTTGTTGAATGTTCTTCAGTAATTTTTGGGTATATTTCCACTATGAGCGATAAATGTGTTATAAAATGATCGTCTGTCTGATTATTTGAATATCTGTAAGCTTTCATGTGCTGTAGAAGAAGTAGCAGCTACATGTGGTTCTTCTTATTCTATGTGAAAATGTATTGCTCATCTAAAATGATAACTATGCTCCTTAGGAATAGTTTAGATAGTTAGCTTATTTCTTTTATATCCGGTTGAATGCTTGTGAGTAAGACGAGAGGTAAGAACCTGCGCATCACTTTGTGAGCGCTCCCTGCATTTTGACCACCCTGCATTTAGTTAGGCACTTGCATATCATTTCTTTAAGTCAAAATACAAATTCCGGTGGACCAGGCCGCAACCGGTAAACCCTTGTTGTTACTTTGACCTACGGTAGCCGGACTGTAAACCGGACGGATTCCCTATACCAAACAGTCAGCGGGCTAGTTGGGAACGCTGATTGGGGAGAATCCCTTACTGTTGATGCCTGTGAATTTCCAGGCCTCAACAGTTTTGGCGCTAGAAGGAGGGACGCCAGTGCATGGCTGGCCGAGGAAACCCGTTTTCCCAAGAACATTCCGCTGGTTACAGTTTTGAAAGTAGTGTACCACGCAATTCAATTCTGGAAGAAGAAGATAGAGAACATCTATATCCTGTTCGCAACGAAATTGTAAACGTTCTAAGAAGACACACCAGGGAATACCTAAAGAAGATTGGAGGACTGCCTATCATTCCCGAGTTGCCTAGAAGAGAGTACAAAAGGAAAGACCGTCCTGTAATAGAAGACTCGGTGTTGGTTGGAGACTAGCAAGAACTTGTAGAGACTGCCTTACAAGAAGTTGAGCTACCTTTGAATCAAGAAGGGCCCGAGACCCCTTACATTTCTCCTATTCACAGCCCGGTTGGTTCACCTACGCACTCTCCACCTCGACTTATGGCAGCAGCTAACGCCAACCAGCCACCTAATCCTCCAAACCCTCCACCTACCTCGAAAGCCAGACCACCCCTGAATCTGACCCCACCTTTGCATGACCTACCCCAGGCCTTTGAGAAGCTACTGCCCAAAATTGACCCAAATGATAAAATCCTAGTGGATGATCATCTACAGAGTTTCTACTTGGTGATAGAAGGTCTGAGGGCGGGGGAACATGAAGATGTGGTGTGTAGACTGTTCCCGCATACCCTTAAAGGAGCTGTGGCTTCATGGTATTTTGGACTTCCCGCCAATTCGATCCCCGACTGGGATACTTTCGAGAGAATGTTCAGAAGTAAGTATGCCGTCCAAAAGACTCACGCTGCCCTCATGAAAAGACTGTGTGCATTGAAGAAAGAGAAAAAAGAAAAAGTGCATAGCTTCACACAAAGATTTACAGCTTATCTAAAAAACTTCCCTGATGCAGATAAACCTTCAGAAAAGGTCCTAATCGAGTATTATACATCAGCTTTGGGCCCTGACTTGGCCATGTTCGCAAAAGGTAGGACCAAACCCACTTTGATGGAGACTTATGAGGAGGCAGAGGTAGTGGAAGCTGAAAGGGAGAGCATTGAAGATTATCCTGAACAGTCAGGGGGAAAAAGGAGAACTTTGCTGTTTGCTAAGCCCAAAGAGGAGAAAACGCCAGATTATGAAGGTATGGCCAAGATGGTACAGAAGCTGTCTAACAAAATCATAGACTTAGAAAAGGAGAAAGAAGCACAAAAGTTTTACAGGCCATATTATAAGAAGAGGGATGACAACAACCAGTCCCAACCTCCTCCTCAAAAGAATGCATCCATGAATCTAACAGACATAGGAATGGAAAATTTCAGTACCTTTCATCAACAGCCTCACTCTGAAAGAAACTATCCGCAATGGATAAATTCAATGACATTGGTCATGAATCAGATGCTGGATTCAAGATTAACAGAAGAGGATGATGATGAAAAGAAAGAAAATGCTGTTTCTACTTCTACAAAAGAACAGGAAGAAGAGGCTATGGCTTTATGGAGCTCTGTTTCAGTACTCGGCGCAGAAGAAAAGAATAGTCAGGGATGCAAAGAGATCAGTGAGGCTAACGTGACAACTAGGAGTAAGGGGATGATCAGCGATGACAGTATTTTACTCCCAAAGATCAGAAGGCTGCAAAGCAATGTCAGGAAGAAGTTTCAAGACAAGTCATTATCCAACCAGGTACCATAGTTTACCATTACAAGCCAAGACCCTAAATAGAACAGAACCTTGCCTAGGCCAAATGAAGAGAATGCAAATGCTAATAAGCCTCAGTCCGTTAAACAACTAATCGAATATGACATTGTTGAAGATTTAAAGAAGATAAAGGCGAACATCCCGCTGTTCGAAATGTGCAAAGTGCCTCAGCAGAAAGAAAAATTGTTGAAAGCGCTGGAAACATCAGAGGAGAAGTTTCCCATAGAAAATCAGCCTCGGGAGGAAGAAGAAATCAAGGAACCTAGTACTGGAGGTAAGCCTACAACCAGACATCCACCTTTCCTCTTGACGTTTGAAATTTTTAATCATAACATGCACAATTGTCTAGCGGATTCAAGGGTGTCAATTAATGTCATGCCCATATCAGTATGTAAGAAGATAAATGGGTAGTCCAAGCCAACCACGTGGAAAGTAGTGCAATTGGACAGGACGGACATCAAGGTAGTTGGCGAGATAGAGGATGTTCTAATTCGCCTGGCGTCTGATGATAGAGTGTGCCAAGTTATCAACATTGTAGTGGCTGATATACCAGATGCTTACGGCCTGGTCTTGAGCAGAGATTGGTCGGCTAAATTAAATGGGTATTTCGCCACAGATTGGTCACATCTTTGGTTGCCGTACAAAGGCAGTCCTAATCAGATCAAGGTTTTGAGAGAACCTCATATGAAGTACAATGTCACTCAATTGGATGGGAAGAATGTACCAGTTGAATCTGTATTGCGAAACTACTTTCTTGAACTAGAACCAGGGAATTATCAAGCGGAAGAGGCTAGCAGCACACCTAACACCCAGCCTGATCTCCTTCATTTTTCTCAGGCTGATGAGCTTGACTGTAAAATAGTATATTTAGCTGTAGGAGTAGATTCATTTTTAGTAGACAATGTTTGTTGGAATTTATATTTTGATGGCTCAAAAACATTAGAAGGGTCAGGGGCTGGCTGTGTCCTTATTGATCCACAAAAAAATAAATACTTCTTGTCATGTAGGTTAGAGTTTGAGTGTACTAACAATACAGCTGAGTATGAAGCACTGCTGCAGGGACTCAAGAAGGCCATTGAGCTACAGGTTTGTAATTTAATAGTTTTTGGGGACTCAGAAATAGTTGTAAAGCAAATAAAAAATCAAATACACTGTATCTCACCTCATTTGAAGGCTTACCAAAACGAGGTATGGGAATTGCTTAAATGTTTTCATGCATTTAACATTATTTCAATTCCAAGGATAAAAAATGCAGCTGCTGATCTTTTAGCCACATCAGCTGCCAGGCTTGTTCCCACTAATAACAGATGCTCTATTGAATTACTTTTCAGGCCTTCCGTACCGGACATGATCACCAACCTGTGAGTATTTGACGATGATCAGCAGATAATTGAATGCTTGACAAACGACGAAGTCTTTAAAGGGGCTATCATAGACGATGAGGAACATCAGGCTGAAATGAAATATAACAATTTCATTCCCAAAGGAGTCAGGACGTTGGAGAAAATGTTTGACTTGAATGAGAAATTTAGGAGACCCGCTAACGTGAAGATGCATAGTTCAACTTTACAGTTCGAACTAATAAACTTAGGGACTGAAACGGAGCCCAAGTTCGTGAACCTCGGAAAATGTTGTTCACCAACAGAAAGAGACAAGTTCCTCAGTTTGTTTAAACAGTACAAAGATGTCTTTGCGTGGACGTATGCAGATTTAAAAACTTATGACACTAATATCATCAAACATATCATTCCTATAAAAGCAGGCATCAAACCATATCAGCAGCCATTAAGGAAGATGCACCCAAAGATGGAACCACTAATTCAAAGGGAGGTGAAGAAATTGCTAGACGCTCGGATTATCTTTAAAGTCAGGCATTCTGAATGGGTGTCAAACCTCGTACCTGTCAGGAAAAAATCGGGAGAAATCAGGCTGTGCGTAGACTTCAGAAATCTAAATCGTGCCTTAGACAAAGAGAACTACCCGGTACCTCCCATGGAGCAATTGCTACAAATGGTTTCCATCTCTGAAATGTTTTCATTGTTGCATGGATTCTCTGGCTACAACCAAGTGTTAGTGGCCGAGGAAGATAGATTGAAGACAACCTTTAGAACGAAATGGGGAACTTTCGCATATAGAAGGATTCCTTTTGGCCTGATTAATGTCGGAGCAACGTTTCAGAGAGCTATGGACATAGCTTTTCGTGGACTGATAGGACGAAGTGTAGTGGTTTACCTTGATGATATCACAATATTATCCAAGAAAAGAGGAGAGCACGCGTTCCACCTAAAGCAAATTTTCGAGCGTTGTCGGAAATATGGCATTTCCCTCAATCCAAAAAGTGCATGTTCGCTGTCACAGAGGGCAAATTACTGGGGCATATAGTTTCAAAGAAAGGCATATCTATAGACCCAGAAAGGATTAAGGCCATCGAAAAAATTCCCATGCCTCATAATAAGAAGGGAATGCAATCCTTCATGGGAACAATAAACTTTGTAAGAAGATTCGTGCCTGATTTTGCCCAGACTGTCAAACCATTGCAGTAGATGGTCAAGAAAAATGCACAGTTCAAGTGGACTGAGACTGAAAAGAATGCTTTCAATAAAATCAAGACCGCTGTTGCACATGCTCCCTCTCTTAAAATTCCAAACTTTGACAAAGACTTCATTATGTATACTTTTGCGTCTGATGATTCATTGGCAGCCGTACTTACGCAAAAGGGAGATGGGGGTGATGAATTCCCAATTTCTTTCATGAGCACTGGGCTACAGGGGGCTGAATTAAACTACCCAGCCATTGATAAACAAGCATATGCAGTATTTAAGGCAGTCAAGCAATTCAGACCTTATATACTAAAAAATCGAACCAAGGTAATAGTCCCTTACCTAGCCGTAAGGTCCCTTCTCATTCAAAAAGAATTGGGAGAAAGAAGGGGCAACTGGGTAACAGCCCTTCAAGAATACGATTTGGAATTCAAACCAGCCACTATAGTGAAAGGTCAGGGGCTATGCAAGCTGACGACTGGAAGTAGTAATAGTGAAGAACAGGCATGGGATAATGAAGCTAAATTGCATGTAATGGATGTTTGTCCTTTATTCACTGCTCCTGAATCTTGGTATAGAGACCTTGTACATTACCTTCAGTCAGGGGTATTGCCTGAACATTGGAGTTCCAAACAAAGAAGAGCTTTGCGTCTAAAGTCAGCTTCCTACCAACTCGTAGAAGGCATGTTATTCAGAAAAAACTATGATGGAGTCCTTCTAAGATGTTTGGAAAGAGAAGACACTGAGAAAGTAATTTCTGAATTACACGATGGTTCAGCCGGTGGACATTATTTAGGAGACACTACAGCCCACAAAATCCTTAGGGCCGGTTACTATTGGCCAACACTCTTCAGGGATGCACATGCGCACGTCAGAAAATGTGATACTTGCCAAAGACGTGGTGGAAGACAACCCAGAGAAGCAGCACCTCTAAAGCCTGTAATGATTACTGAGCCTTTCGAGCCATGGGGAATAGACGTCATTGGAGAAATAAATCCAAATTCCTCCCTGTTACACAAGTATATTCTTACTGCAACTGATTATTTCACCCGCTGGGTCGAAGCTGTTCCATTGCGCAAGATAAATGAAGACGAGGTCATCAATTTTCTACAAGACCATATCATGACCAGGTTTGGGGTTCCAAGTTCATTAGTTTTTGATAATGCTAAATACTTTTCATCCATTAAGATTACTGCATTTGCTCATGAGAAAGGGATAAAATTACACTATTCTGCTAACTATTATCCGCAAGGGAATGGCCTGGCTGAATCCTCCAATAAAAACCTCATTAGAATCCTGAAGAAGACCGTCATAGAAAACCAGCGAAGTTGGCACTCAGCCTTACCCAATGCCCTGTGGGCTGATAGAGTGACCCCTAAGTCTGCTATAGGAGTGTCACCCTTTACCCTTGTGTACAGAAAGGAAGCCATCCTTCCCCCCAACATCCTGCTCCCGTCTTCCATACTAGCTCAAGAGTCTAGGGGGTCAGATGATGAAGTTCTCCAAGTAAGAATATACAATCTTCTGAAAGCAGAAGAGGCCAGATCCAAAGCTAGAGAACGTTTCGAACAGCAGCAAGAGGTAGTGAAAAGATGGTTTGACAAGCACAAATCCGGGAAGAAGGACTTGGAAGTAGGGGACCTTGTCCTACAATGGGATCATCCCCATGATGAGAAAGGGAAGCACACTAAGTTCCAGCAGTTATGGGTAGGTCCGTTTCAAATCACCGCTAAACTTGGCCCTGCTACCTATATGTTACAGGATTTACAGGGATGGGAGGAGAACCTGCCAGTTAATGGTTTGGTTCTCAAACCTTATTTTTCTTAACTCATTTTTGAGTTTTCTGATGTGTACATAAATAAGCTGTGTAGTTGTTTTGAGTCATGCTTTCTTTCTTTTAATTTTTAGTCTTCATTTTCAATAAGGGAACAAACTTGTGGTTTCTTGGAGGATACTAAGGTCTTCAGGGAATAGCAAATGTGGTGAGTACCAGCCTGTGTATTGCTTAATGAATTCTTCCAGCCTAACAGTTCTCTCGAACGAAAATATTGTGTGCAGTGAAGTCCTGCTTAACCCCGGTGATTTAAACTAGATTCAGAGAGTTTGGAGTACTATGTCGGGGCTCCATTCACGTCACATTTAAAATGTTCAAAGGAGTGACAGTGAAGAACCCGTGGGAGGAAGCAAGGTGAACAGCGTATTAAATATAAATGATCCCATGCCAAGAAACAAATGCCTAAAGGCAGTTAAAGAGTCATACTTCTTGAAAATTACCATGAATTAAAGCAATTACTAAAGCATAAACGCTAAATTGCCAAAAGATCCTCTCCGTCCGTGAGCTGGGACTTAAAATACACCACTCACACAAAAGGACACTATGGGATAGAGGATCCTGAGTTGAAATTCAGTAAGAATGGCGCACAGAAGGACTCAAATCAAAGGACAAAAGGTCCAAAGACACTAAAGGGTTTAAATGGCATGGGAATGAAGAACAAATGGATACTGCTGTTTGCTATGTGCTGCAACCCTGTGGTGTCCACACTGGTAGCTATCTGAAAACAAAGGTAATAATGAAACTCATACTTTGGCCTCGGCATAGTTATTTGGACTTGAAGATCTCGTTTTTCCTTTTCCCCAAATAACTGGCATCAATGTTTAATGCACACATTGCGGGGATACGAGAAATCTAGACAGCTGGAAGAATTCGATGAACACATTCGTTGCGGAACAGTCTGCTACTCTATGAAAATAACCAACCAGAGATCTAGGTTCCCCAGGTAGTCGCCAGTTGTTGCTACCGCAACGTTTCTCCCCAACTTTAGTTCACTTAAACCCTGGGACCCCTCTTCATCTTTGTTTTCTTGGTTTGGCTGTCAAAGGCTTGGCGCCCCGAAGCATATCTGTTTGTTTCCCCTCGAAGATTTAATGCCCATTGTTTTGTTTTCCGCGTACAGTTAGTTTGGGTCATTTTTGTTCTGTTCACTACCCGTAGAACATTGATATTTGCCTTAGCGAGAAAATTGAGTTTTGGCTGCAAGTTTGATGCTTCACGTGGTTGGCTTTCTCTTTGGATCGAGTCTCTTTCTGAAGATACTGAGCCCCACCTCACCCGTCGTTGCGGCTCCCTGACCAATCTTTCCGCCCGACTTGAGTTTCAGCCGACACCCGATTCGCTGTGTAAATCGCTGGCTCTAGAGTTTCGGCTCTCCCGTCGTTGCGGCCGGAGGAAGGGAGTTGGCTTCCGATTTAGTTTTCACCCGACGTCTGACTTGCCGTTCCCCGCCCGTTTTTTTTCCTTTCGCCTCGTCACTTGTTTTCGACCTTAGTGCCGTCCGCCGTTGCGGCTGTGACACTCTTCCTGGTTCCCGAAGCGCTTTTTCCCGACGCCCGATCTCCCCCTCTTTTCGCACGGGTCCTCAATCATCCGGTTCCTGTGCTCCTCCGTCGTTGCGGCCCTTGAGGTCTTGTCCTGCTCAATGCAGAAGTTGGCCGACCACCGATTTACAGTTTTCCACCTTAAGCCTAAGTAAGTACTCGCCCGGACAAACCAGGCCATCCCCTTGTGGATCTATATTTTGGGTTGGAAAGTTTGAGTTTTTAAGTTTTCAGTGAAATGGATAATGCACCAAAGTTGTTTGCAGGAGGACTCCCATAGATCACTGAAGCAATCGGGAGCGAGGAAAAGGACAAAAAGACAAATGACAAAGCCACCGACGAGGCTGATCCATCAGTTATTGTTCAGAAGATAAACGCCTATGAAATGATTGGGAAAACGCAACAGTTAGGGAGAAGATGAATCGTCAAGGATGCTGAAGAGCCTCAGGCTGGAAGGCAGCTCAGAGGGGAGTAGTTCTAGTTTAAATATAGAGAAGTAGGACTGGAAAAGGGCTTTTCCCGCTGGAAGAATTTGTAATTGTTTACTTGTAAGAGGAGCTACCTCGTTTTGCTAAGAAAACTACGATTTTGCCTGCTGGAAAGAGTAAAATGTGGAATGTATCGATGCAATTCAATGAATGATGTTGAAGAGGAACTATTTCATTTTCAGCGGTCTTTTATTTACTGTAAGAGTATTTAATGTTTTGAACCTATGTTCTTGTTGAATGTTCTTCAGTAATTTCTGGGTATATTTCCACTATGAGCGATGAATGTGTTATAAAATGATCAGCTGTCTGATTATTTGAATATCTGTAAGCTTTCATGTGCTGTAGAAGAAGTAGTGGCTACCTGTGGTTCTTCTTATTGTATGTGAAAATGTATTGCTCATGTAAAACGATAACTCT
Source organism: Pseudotsuga menziesii (assembly GCA_001517045.1). NCBI lineage: Eukaryota > Viridiplantae > Streptophyta > Pinopsida > Pinales > Pinaceae > Pseudotsuga > Pseudotsuga menziesii. The sequence goes on along the minus strand of LPNX010617555.1, from coordinate 46,339 downwards.
GCTCCTTAGGACTAGTTTAGATAGTTAGCTTATTTCTTTTATATCCGGTTGAATGCTTGTGAGTAAGACGAGAGGTAAGAACCTGCGCATCACTTTGTGAGCGCTCCCTGCATTTTGACCACCCTGCATTTAGTTAGGCACTTTCATATCATTTCTTTAAGTCAAAATACAAATTTCGGTGGATCGGGCCGCAACCGGTAAACCCTTGTTGTTACTTTGACCTACGGTAGTCGGACCGTAAACCGAACGGATTCCCTATACCAAACAGTCAGCGGGCTAGTTGGGAACGCTGATTGGGGAGAATCCCTTACTGTTGCCTCCTACGAATTTCCAGGCCTCAACACATCCGGTACAAGGCTATGTTCGGGAGTGGCACATCCTGCTGCAAATGTATGTCATGCTGAATCTCTCTCTTCGGTGGTAACCCCTTTGGATCTTGAAACAAATCATCATACTCAGAAACGATTTCAATCAGTTCATATTTATGCTTAGGGTCACATCCTTCAAAATATTTAGAGATCTCTTCATCTTTCACCTTAACCATCATTAACACAAAATTCTTACTAGCATTTACCAACCTCTTCATTTGTCCTGCAGAGACTATTGCTAGATTGGTTTTTTCCTTATGTGCTCGTACAATATATTCTACACCATCTTTAAAAAGATGATACTTATTCTACTCTCTATAAAAGACTGCTTTCCGGTCATACAAATGTGGACTCCCAAGTACAATTCCACAAATGTCAAGTGGTACTACATCTAGTTCTACCTCATCCATGAACTTTTCAGTAATTGCAAATTTCAATACACATTTCTTTGTAACTTGCAATCGTGTATCATTAGTAACCCAACTAAGAGGATAGGGTTTTTCATGAGGCATAGTAACTAAATGCAATTTCCTAACCACTTCTTCTGATATCATATTTACTTGTGAACCACTATCAAACAATGTATCAATCTTTGTGTGATTTGCAATGACACGAACATGAAACAGTGCACTTCTATTTTCATGGTTTTGCCTAGAAGTAGATGGAAGATTTGTACTTGCACTAAAACTTGATTGTGCATCAATTGCAAGTGAGATATCTTTATTCTTACCCTAGATTCCAACAAATATAACCTTTGTTTCATCACCTGAATCGGATCCTAAGTCCTGAATAACTATTGCAGTAGCTTTTGCTTTGCCTTTATCTTTGTTTCCTATGTACTTATTTGGCCTTAACTCCAGATGAAGTTTCCAACACTTAGAGATGTCATGTCCCTTCTTACAATGCGAACATGAAGGTATTTCACCCTCTTTATTAACAGTAGCCATCTTCTTTTTCCCCTTATCTTTCGATTTGCTATCAAATTTAAAGGATTTATTCACAAAAGTATCATTAGCATGCTTACCCCTAGCTTCTAAATGTGTAGCTTGAACACATACATCATCCAAGGTACTGGGGTTAAACATCAACAAAGTATGTCACAAATACGAATGCATACCACCAATGTACTTAATAAGAGTTTCCTGGGTATCTAATGCAACATTCAATGCAATAGCTCTCTTTCTAAATTCATGAGTATATTCTTGAATGCTTTGTCCTTTAGCTTGTCTAAAAGTTTTCCGGCCCATTATTAATTGTTGCATGTGACCTAAAGGATAAAATTGCTTCCTTAATACTTCAATGAACTCATTCAAAACTGAAATAATTTTACCATTCTTTCGAAGATCTTGCTGAATCTTTCTCTCCCACCAAGTAAGAGCCATTCCACTCATTCTCAAAGTGGCCAATTGAATTCTGGAAGGGTCATCTGTAATGCCCTGTACCCTACAATATACTTCAAGCTGCTTGATCCAATTGTCTAACTTTTCAGCATCTAAATCTCCATTATAAATTGGCAATTCAAATTTCACATCCAATTTGAAATAAGGCATATTAGGACTTGCATTATTTGAATGAGAAGTATGAGAAGAAGAGAAACTTTGATTAGTGTCAGGAGGATCACCATCACCTCCTACTCCTTTACCCTTTTCTTCCTGCTTCACTTCTGCATCTCTGAATGAATATCCTTCTTCTTTCTTCTTTGTTTCTACTCGCTCATCGAGTAGAATTTCCATCATGGCTTTCATTTTGATCAAAGCCTTCAAAAAATCAGTTTCTGAAATAATAGGTTTTTCTCGTTCTGTATGTCCTTCTTCTTCCCCTCGTGGAGAAGACATGGTTCTTGAGAATGTTCTCCTGGAGCCAATCTTAGGATCTCCTTCAACTAATTATCCTTCACCACGCTTTAACCTGAACCTAGTAAGCATTCACAAACTTGCACAAGCAGTTAACCAACTCTGATACCATAATATGATCCATCGGATCTAAACTTGAGTGCATTAAAATTTTGTTTTAAAAGAATGCGTTCGATAGGTTAATTAATGGAACAACATTAACATAAATTAAATGCTCAGAACAACAATGAAAAAACCAATCTGTGACAGGAATGAGAAACCTGAAATGAGAACAACAAATCTGGTAAATAGATGTAAACAAAGAAACACAGAATCAGAGAGTCACAAACAAAAGTTGATAACGGAGTTCACCTCCTCCACTAGGCTACGTCTCCAGGTCCCTCTCCAATGGTTACCGATCCAATTAATGGTTTAAAAAAAATGGTACAAAATGGTTCTGGAACCAACTTCAGAAACTATAAATAGAATGCTATACAAAGTCTTTAGGACCTCTCTTCTGGAAATTACAATTAGCCTTTGAAAGGAAAGAAAGCTAAAATATAACAGAGAATAGTCGACTTTGAAAAAAACAGCAACTGGACATTTCACAGTGAAGCTCTCCTCAGAGAAGCGATGCTCTGTGCTCTAAAACGATCTGAATCCCTCATCTGCCTCCTACCCCCCCTTCGAACCGTGGCCAGCATCCTCTATTTAAGTGTTTAGCGAGAGGATGAATAACGGATTCAACTCGTCTGTGATCATCACAACTGTTATCTTTTTTATCGTTACAACCATATACTAAAACTGAACCATGCAATCTCACCAGGCGTTATGTTACCACTACGCTCCATATTCCTGAAACGTTGCAACCAACCCCACGCACGTATGTGGACTCACAGCACGTTGCAATGACTTGCAACCGGGTGATGCAATGTAACGTAACCGCTTGATGCCCCTACCAACTCCACAGAATTCGCAGCACAGGGACCTCGCCATATACCCGATCCACTGTTGCAGTATGAGCAACCTCCATGAACTGTTCAATGTTCAACTTGACGATGCACAGACTGCGCAGCGCATATATAAGCTGTGTGACATGCGATAAGCTGTATGGCATGCGATAAGGTGCGCGACATGCGATAAGCTACGCTGTTGTGCATAAAATGTTTAGCATATGAGTTAAAACAATATATTACTAAGTCTTGTGCCATATTGGATCAGTGTAAATTGAAGATGAATAATCCATCGAATCATGGGGAGACAAAAGGATGTGTGTGTGTGTGTGTGTGTGAGAGAGAGAGAGAGAGGAATAGATAAGGGAATGTGGGTTAGTTGTATTTGGATGACTCTGGGGAGTTAGAGAGAGTGGAGGAGGGGGGGGTGTTAGTGGCAGGGTGAGACAAAGGGATGTGTGTGTGTGTGTGTAAGGGAGAGGGGGGGGGGGGCGTTGGGGAATAGATAGGATGGTTTTGTTTAGGTGTATTTGGATGAGTTGGGGATTGAGAGAGAGTTAATAAGGTGGGATGTTAGTGGCAGGGGGAGACAAACAGATGTGTGTTTGAGAGAGAGAGGGGGTTGGGGAATAGATAGCGGGGTGTGGGTTAGGTGTAGTTGGATTATTTTTGGAGTGAGAGAGAATGGAGGATGTTGATGTAATTGTAACTTTGGAATGTATTCACTTGCATTTCTTATGTATGGTA
>LPNX010617555.1:19034-34869 GCA_001517045.1 Pseudotsuga menziesii | reverse complement strand
GGGCGCGGGTAAGGTTTAGTTGGATGAGTTTTGGAGTGAGAGAGAGTGGAGGAGGGGGGTGTTAATGATAGGAGGATATAAAGGGATGTGTGTGTGTGAGGGAGGGAGAGAGAGAGAGTTGGGAAATAGATAAGGGGGCCTAGGTTAGGTGCAGAATAATTTGAGGGAAAAGGGGGGAGGGGGGTGTTAGTGGTAGGGGGTGACCTATGGATGTGTAATGTGGGTGTCTGTGAGAGAGAGATAGAGGATTGGGGAATATATAGGGGTGGGGAATAAGAGTAGTTGTATGATTGCGGAGCAATAAATAGTGGAGAGATGTGCTAGGGGGATGTGTGTGTGAGAGAGAGAGAGAGATAAAGAGAGGTTTATGGGTTTCAGTGGGGGGGAGCTAAGTGATTAGAGATAGAACAATAGGGGGGTGTTTAAGATTTAGAGGTAGAGATAAAGGGTTCTAGGTTTAGGGGTGGGGGGGGGAGGGCACATACAGGTGTTAGTGGTAATGGGAGACATAGGCATGTGAGAGAGAGCAAGAACGAATGGGGTAGTGGGGTGTTAGGGAGAGAGAGGAGGGGCGTTAAAGGTAGGGGACAAGAGGAGGGGGGGGTAGTAAGAGTTAGGGGGAAGAGGGAAGTGCAGGGGGACATAAAATAATAAAAGTATTGGTATAATTGACCAAACAAGAACTCATTTTACTAATTAAAAATGCACACATGTTTTGCCTCAATCAAATGTGCACCCGTTTTGCATAAATACAACGCGAACGCGTTATGATTCACTAAATGTGCACTCGTATTTATTTAATATAATTGTTAGATTTTTATCATTTAAGCAATATGATATTAGTATCTTATCTCAGAGAATAACATGCACAACAATAAACACAAGAGACAAGAGACACAAAGAATTTTCCTCAAGGAAACCATAAAGGAGAAAACCTTGCAACTTCCCCAGAGATAGAATGAGCACCAATGATAGCAATAAAATCCAAAAACATAAAGATGATCTCCAATAGCTTGTTCTCTATCTATCACTTGAGAGAGATTCTCCTCTCTCACTCATGCGCCCCAATTGAGTGAGTGAGTGTGTGATAAATAGAGAGTCTCACTCTCTATTTAAATTCTTTTGTTCACTTAATATTTGACTCTGTTATGTAGGATTGAGTAATACTAACTCAATTATGTATGATCGAGAAACCACAACTGAGGTACTAATGACCTGACTTACATTAACTCACCTAGGGCCGACTTCTCTAGGAGAGTATAATAGCCTTAGTACCCCACAACTGCGAGGACTTTAACCCTTGAACAATAAGGAGGGTTACCCTTTATGAATTACATGACTTTTTTACATTATTGAATATCCCGATAGGAACATCGGGGTATGACATGACTCGATTACATTACAGATACTTCCTAGAATAAACATCGGGGGCACAATACAGAAAATATATAAGTGAATACATTTTGAAGTTACAAATACATCAACACTCCCTCTTAACTAGGAAGGTATTCTCTCAACACAATTTATCAGCACTGGTCTTCTTCTCTGTATCATTTGGATCATCATCAAGTTCTCTTTATATTCAATTCATATTCATATTTAAGTCATCTTCATCTTCAAGTCATATTCATTGCTAGATCTAGATCATCACTAGATCATCAATGGATCATCACAACTGGATCTGGATCATCACTCGATCTGGATCATCACTGTTGGATCATCATCACTGGATCTGGATCATCACTAGATCTGGATCACCACTAGGTCATCATCACTAGTGCTATCTCTCGATTCTTCTCATCATAGGAAGTTATATAGAGATATCCCTTTTTCATGTTGGTTGTAGGCCTAGCCTCCATGTAGGTTTTCTTCAGCACTTATATCTGACCCTAAGTTAGAATGCCCACCTAGCATTTACATATGACCATGAGAGAAGCACATCCAACAACCATGTCAGAAAGGCATGCCCAACACTCACATCTGACCATGGGAGGAACACATCCAACAACCATGTCAGAAAGGAAAAGAACTCACATCCGATCATGGGAGGAACACATCCAAGAACCATATTGGAAAGGCTCAGCAGTCACATCTAACCATGGGAGGAACACTTCCAAGAACCATATCGGAAAGGCTCAACACTTATATCTGACCATGGGAGGAACACATCCAAGAACCATGTCAGAAAGGCTCAACACTTATATCTGACCATGGGAGTAACACATCCAAGAACCATGTAAGAAAGGCTCAACACTGATATCTAGCCATGTGGGGAAGAAATCCCGCATCCATTCTAGAAGGGCTTAGCACTTATATCTAGCCATGTGGGGAACACATCCTGTATCCATGCTAGAAATGATCTATGCTTACATCTGATCATGTGGGAAAACATCCCATAATCACATCAGAATGTCTCTACACTTACATCTGATCATGTGCGAACACATCCCAGAGTCACATCAAAATGGATTTGCACTTACATCTGATCATGTGGTAACAAATCCCATAGTCACATCAAAATGACTCTCAGCTCTAGGATGAGTATTCCTGGTAACTAACCAGGTGCCTCCATTCTCCCAGAGAATGGCCTTCAACACTTATATCTGATCATGTGGGAACACATCCCTTGATAACATCAGAATGGCTCTGCACTGATCATGTGGTAACACAACCCACAATCATATAAGAGCATATTTGCACTTACATTTGACCATGGAAGGAACCAATCCTCTCCCCATGTCAGAAAGGCTCATGTACTCATCTCTTCCCCTTAGAAGGAACCTCGATCTTGAGAACACCAAGCTTCTACTTGAAGTACTCAAACTTCACTTTGGACAATGGCTTGGTCAACACATCAGCTATCTGCTCGTCAGTCACAATATACTGGGGCTTCACTACTCCTCTCTGCACCATATCTTTGATATAGTGATACTTGATCTCGATGTGCTTCGACTTGTCATGGAACACCAAGTTCTTAGACAACTTCACATCACTTTGGTTATCACAATATATATAAGTAGCATCCAACTGGAGAAAAAAAAAATCTGACAGTAGCTTCCTCATCCATACTTCCTCAAAACTAACCGAACAAGCTGCGACATACTCTGCTTCAGCTGTAATCAGTGTTATGCAAGACTATTTCCTGTAAAACCAAGAGATCACACCTGATCCCATACTGAAGCAGCACATAGAAGTTATCTTCCTATCAATGGCACTTCTTTCCCAATAAAAATCCACATAACCCTCCAGGTTAATCTTTCGATTCGTATTATACTTGAGCCCATAATCAACTATACCCTTCAGGTACCTCAGAATATGCTTTGCAACAATCAAGTCAACATGTCTAGGATATGTCAAGAACTGGCTCAATATGTTCACAACAAAGAAAATATCTTGTCTTGTATTTGTTATGTACATTAAGGACCCAATCATCTGATGATACACTGTAGCATCAACCACTTCTGATGAAGCATCACTTAATAGCTTCAGGTTCAATTCCATAGGTGTGGTCATGGCCTTGTATTCCATCATCCCGAACCTCTTCAGGATCTCTACCACATACTTCCCTTGTCCTAGGTAAATTCCATTTGCATTCTGCCACACACCCATGCCTAGAAAGTATTGCATCATACCCAAGTCCTTCATCTCAAACTAGGCAGCAAGTCTCCTTCTTACAAGTTTAATGGGTTCCTCTTTTCTGTCAAGAACAAGTCATCGACATATAACAGGAGCATCACTAGTATTCCACCTTCAACCTTGAACCAAAGGTTGGAATTCGATTTACTCTCAGTTAAGCCTAGAGTCATCAGTAAGCTATCCATCCTGTTGTATCATGTCGAACCTCAAGATCTTACGCAGTCACTCCCTCTGAATCAAAGCATCATTCTCCCTCTGCCTTTCATACTCTATGAACTGAAACATTATGTACTAGAGTGACAAGTAGCTTCCTCTAGTACTAATATTCTATATATCCAATTAGGGTCACTGGATACCAAGATCCTCTATCTTGAACCTTTTTAAAAGTTCTCGTTGCACCCATCTATGAGCTTGTCATCCTCTATAGGCTTTCATCTTCAACCTTGTAGCAAAGATTAAGATCTTCATCACTCTAGGTGATATTCAAGCTCCTCATGTATGTGTTATCCCATGGGTGCCTCATGAGCTCGTACAAGGCCTTCTTTCATTTGAACACATGATTCTGACTGTCATGCATATTTCTAGTGGTTGCAAATGTCTCCTCATAGTGTATGCCTCGTGCCATGAATCTTGCCTTGTATCCCATGATGTTTCCATCTACTCCATGATGGAACTATGAACTTCCCTTTAGGTCTCGATACTGCATCCTAGACATCAATCTTCTTAAACTATTACTCTCTTTATTCTTGGATACTTCTTCATAGCTGGAATATTCTACATTAATGATGTTGCTGCATTCATCATAGTATTCTTCATCTTGAACTATCATCACTTGGAACAAGTCTCATCCTTCTTTTCTTATAGGCGATTATGTATGCGATCTTTCCAACAAGTCAAATGCATTTGTATGGTTACAAACATTTCATAAGGCATATTCATAATGGAAAATTCTTATGCATAAATATATGATCATGCAACTATTTTACCCAATACAACATTCATACATATCTCACAGAAAGTTTCTAGATGCCTTCCATCTCTACCAGGACAACATTTAGATTGTACACTAATCCAATATGTCACCAAAGAGGTTTCAATCTAGATAAGTAGAAATGGAGAGTTGTTTAGCACCATGAGGTACTTACCCATCACATGCATATTAGTAGGATACTGTCATTAATGCAAACATTCTATCATGCATAATACATCAACTGAATATAAACAAATGCATAACAAAAAGAATATCTTGAAATGACAATTGAATACTTATCTTTATTTGTTTCGTGGGTAGAATCCTTCTTAAGCCTTCAGCTTTGTCAACTTCTTCATTCGTAATAGCATAGTTTCTTATCCAATTGCTAAGATGGATAAGAGGTTCTTCAAGAGTTGAGTTCTTCATATTCCTCATTGCTTGAGGGATCTTCTTTGGATGGTGAGAGTTTTATCTTTAGTTGCTCCCATCTTTTTTTCTCTTATTATGAGTCAAGCTTCTTCTTGTGTGTGCTATTACCAGAGTCTGTTGAAAGTAATGACTTTCATCTTGCACACGTTCCTCGAATTAATGAATCACATGATCTTGGGAGGTCATTCAAGGTCATTATCACAACTTCTTCATTCTCCACTTCTTCTTTTACCACTTTAAGTTGTTCTTTGATTTAAGAGACCCTTGTAAAGTATGACTGCATGGTCTTTGCATTCTGGAACTTCACATTCTTCAACTGTTTTCTCAAAGTTATCTTCTAATTTATGTTCCTCCCTTCAAATAGATTGGTCAAGGAATCAAACATCTATTTTGGTGTCTTTAAGGAAGACACTTGTAGTATAAGGTGATCCATGATTGGATCAGCAATGATCTTCTTGGCCTTGACCAGGTTCTCATTAGAGAGAATTTGAAGTCAAAAATGGGCCTCAAAAAGACCATTTTTGTACTATAAAAATCAACCAATTACATTCTAGTAGATGACATCATCCCCCATGGTTGAGGTGGCATTACATGAGTTAAGAATGCTTATTTGTCACATTTTCTATGGTGGATGAAAACCCATAGTTAACCAAGGTAGTGGTACAAGTACTTTTAAGTCATAAAGTGAAGTACTCAGAATAAAAGTCATTTCACACTTTCTCATAAAATAATATTATTGTTATTTTGAAGTAAAGTACTCACAATTCACTTTCTTATAAAATAATATTATTGTCATTTTCAAGTAAAGTACTCATAATTCATAAAAATGTCTTTTCACATTTTTTATAAAATAATATATTGTCATTTTCATGTTTTTTAATTTTAAATTATATATTCACTCAATTGTATTTAATATCATAATGTCAAACTAATATATATATATATATATATTCTTCTACTTTTAAAATAAATTAAATTCATGAATGATATTTATATGAAAAAATATGTTTATGCATATAAATTAAATTCATTTTTGTTTAATTTTATTTACAAGTTTAAGACAAATAAATGCTAAAGGATAATAAATTTTTGGGAATTTACAATGAATCTTAGTCACATCATTGTAGAGTTATTTTATTAATTTTATTTATAGTCAATTTAGAAAAGTAACTCAACCGTGGTTATTATATTGTGCATAAAATGTAGTGTAGGAGGTGAGTTGTCATATATACCTACCCCATAAAGCCCCTAGCTCATAATATTTTAATATATGTTATATTTTTGTAGTAAATCTCTTAGGAGGCCCATTTTTGACCTCAAATTCTCTCTAATGTTTTGTGTAAGGCTTTTAGCCGCATCTCCCTCTGGAACCAGAACCTCTCTACTTATATAGGTGTCCAATTCATTTCCTTTAAGAACTAGTCAAACCCTATACTTCCATGCTTGGAAGTTGTCAGGCTCACCAAGCTTGTCATGATGCTAGTTTGATTAGTCATCTTGAAATGAGAACCTCAACAGTAAATAGAAAAAGATTAGATCTTACCGATTTGAGGTGTCTATATTGCTTCCAAAGCTCGATGATCTAGGGTTTGTCAGAGAAATTATAATTTTCAAAACTTGGAATATTGTAGATATTATTAGATATAAATATATACCTCTTCAGGGCGAGCTGTCTAATGTACTCATTTTCTGAAAATAGTGAAGGGAAGCTCTCAGAACAAGAAGCCGTAGTTTACCAATTTCTTCTGCAGAAATGCCTGATACTGTTTCTGCGGTATCGCCTGCAGTGCTAATCTGTTGTGTTTGAAATTTAGTACCAAGGTATCCTTGTCTGTCCTTGCTCCAACACCATAGGTTTCATTGGAATTGGTTTCACTAATTGGGACTTATGCGCGTTTTCCCTAGGTGACTTTTTTCATACTGTTCAGCATAATGAAGTTGTACGGACTTCCAGGTGTTAGTGTGTCATCTACTGGATCTGAAAATTTGAAAATAGAAAGTATAGTCTATGCCCTTTCTATAACATCTTTATAAATTTTATTTGTACATTCGTAGCCTGAGATATATCAATTCTCCCTAGCTGTCCTATTTGGAGAGGAATCCTAGGAGAGGCTGAAACCCTAACTTGGAGGAATCATATCTCCTAGAATATAGAAAATCTAATGCTGAAAATTGGATATAGTTTACATTAGGAATTTACCTTCGACTTATGAAATTTTTGGCACTTGAGCCTTTTCCAATCGCGACATATATCGAATCTACCAAATCTATTAGTTTCAGTATTTTAGAGTTTTTCAGGCCCGGGGTCAAACTAGGGTTTGACTTTCTTAGAGTTTCACCCAACCAAAAATATCGACCCAGATCTCTAAAATTCAATTTCGATGAAGAGAGTAATCCTATGCTGGGCTTACTCAAAAGATCCTCTTCTGTAAAAATCCCTAATTTCCCACACCAAATATTGAAAATGCCCATAATCAAATTCTGCTTCGACAGAAAGATGCACCCTTCAATGGAGAGTGAGTTATCATACTTTTGCTGATGGATTGTGGAGAGACGCCCAAAAAGTAATAATCCCTAGCTTCTGCAAATGCACAGTGTCTTCTTCTCAGGTTAGCTCTGATACCATGTTAAATTTTTATCATTTAAGCACCATGATCTTAGGATCTTATCTGAGAGAATAACATGCACAGCAATAAACACAAGACACAAGAGACACAAAGAATTTTCCTCAGGGAAACCATAAAGGAGAAAATGCCGCAACTTCCTCGGAGATAGAATGAGCACCAATGGCAGCAGTAAAATCGAAAACACAAATATGATCTCCAACAACTTTTTCTCTCTCTCTCACTTAAGAGAGCTTCTCCTCTCTCACTCATGCGCCCCAATTGAGTGAGTGAGTGTGTGATAAATATAGAGTTTCACTCTTTATTATATTCTTTTGTTCACTTAATATTTGACTCTGTTATGTAGGCTCGAGTAACCACAACTGGGGTACTAATGACCCGACTTACATTAACTCACCTAGAGATGACTTCTCTAGGAGAGTCTAATAACCCTAGTGCCCCACATCTGTAGGGACTTTTACCCTTAATCAATAAGGAGGGTTACCCTCTATGACTTTACATGATTTGTTTACATTATTGAATCTACTGATAGGAACATCAAGGTATGACATGACTGAATTACATTACAGATGCTTCCTGGAATAAACATAGGGGTACAATACATAAAATATACAAGTGAATACATTCCGAAGTTACAAATACATCAACAGTCCCTCTTAACTAGAAAGGTATTCTCTTGAGACAATTTATCAGCACAGGTCTTCTTCTCTGTATCATCTGGATCATCATCAAGTTCTCTTTATCTTCAAGTCATCTTCATCTTTAGGTCATCTTCATTACTAGATCTAGATTATCACTGGATTGTCACTAGATAATCATCACTAGATCTGGATCATCACTGCATCTGGATCATCACTGCTAGATCATCATCACTAGTGCTATCTCTCAATTCTTCTCATCATAGGAAGTTCTATGGAGCCATCCCTTTTTCATGCTAGTTGTATGCATAGCCTCCATGTAGGTATTCTTCAGTGGTTATATCTAAATCTAAGTTAGAATGGCCCGCCCAACACTTACATATGACCATGGGAGGAACACATCCAGCAACCATCTCATAAAGGCACACCTAGCAATCACATCTAACCATGGGAGGAATACATCCAAGAACCATGCCAGAAAGACCTAGCAGTCACATCCGAGCATGGAAGGAACACATCCAACAACCATATCAGAAAGGCTTAGCACTCACATCTGACCATGGGAGGAACACATCCAAGAACCATATCGAAAATGCTCAACACTTATATCTGACCATGGGAGGAACACATCCAAGAACCATGTCAGAAAGGCTCAGCACTTATATCTGACCATGGGAGAAACACATCCATGAACCATGTCAGAAAGGCTTAGAACTTATATCCAGCCATGTAGAGAACACATCTCGCATCCATGCTAGAAGGGATCAGCACTTATATCTAGCCATGTGGGGAACACATATTGTATCCATGCTATAAAGGCTTTGCGCTTACATCTTCTCATGTGGGAACACATCCCACAGTCACATCAGAATGGATTCGCACTTACATCTGATCATGTGGGAACATATTCCACAGTCACATCAGAATGGATCTGCACTTACATCTAATCATGTGGTAACACATCCCACAGTCACATTAGAATGGATCTCAGCTCTAGGTTGACTTATCCTGGTAACTTACCAGGTGCCTCCATTCTCCTAAATAATGGAATTCAACACTTATATTTGATCATGTGGGAACACATCCCTCAATCACATCAGAATGGATCTGCACTGATCATGTGGTAACAAAACCCACAATCATATCAGAGCATCTCTGCACTTACATCTGACCATGGAAGGAACCAATCCTCTCACCATGTCAGAAAGGCTCACAGAATCATCACTTCCCCTTGGAAGGAACCTCGATCTGGAGAACACCAAGCTTCTCCCTGAAGTACTCAAACTTCACTCTAGCCAATAGCTTGGTCAACACATCAGCTATCTGCTCATCCGTCGCAATATACTGCAGCTTCACTGCTCCTCTCTACTCCATATCTTTCATATAGTGATATTTGATCTTGATATGATTCGACTTGTCATGGAATTTCGGGTTCTCATAGAACTTCACACCACTCTTGTTGTCATAATATATACAAGTATCATCAACCTGGATATCAAATAAATAAGATAGTGGCTTCCTCATCCATATTGCCTCACAACTAGCTGAACAAGTTGTGACATACTCTGCTTCAGCTTTACTCAGTGCTACACAAGATTGTTTCCTGCTAAACCAAGAGATCACACCTCATCCCAAACTGAAGCAATAGCCTGAAGTTCTCTTCTCGTTGATGGCATTGCATGCCCAATACAAATCCACATAACCCTCCAGGTTAATCGTCTAATCCGTATTATACTTGAGCCCATAATCAACTGTACCCTTAAGGTACTGCAGAATATGCTCTGCAACAATCAAGTGAACATGTCTAGGATCTATCAGGAACTGGCTCAATGTGTCCATAGTAAAGCAAATATAAGGTCTTGTATTTTTCAGGTACATCAAGGACCCAATCATCTAATGATACATCTTAGCATCAACCGCTTCTAATGAAGAATCACTCAATAGCTTTAGGTTCGATGCCATAGGTGTGGTCATGGCCTTCCAGTCCATCATCCCGTACCTCTTCAGGATCTCTACCTCATACTTTCCTTGTCCCAGGGAAATTCCATCTGCATTCTGCCACACCTCCATGCCTACAAAGTAATGCATCAGACCCAAGTCCTTCATGTCAAACTCGACAGCAAGTCTTCGTCTTGCAACTTTAATGAGTTCCTCTTTTTTCTGAGGAGCAAGTCATCGACATATAACAAGAGCATCACTGGTCTTCTACCTTCAACTTTGAAGCAAAGGTTGGAATCCACTTTACTCTGAGTAAAACCTAGAGTCATTAGTAAGTTATCCACCCTCTTGTATCATGTCAAACCTCAATATCTTTTGCAGTCGCTCCCTCTGAAGTGGAGCATCATTCTCCCTCTGCTTTTCATACTATATGCACTAAAACATTCTGTACCGGAGTGAAAAGTAACTTCCTTTGCTACTAATATTCTCTGTATCCATTTAGGGTCATTGGATACCAAGATCCTCTATCTTGAACCTTTTCAAAAGTTCTTGTCACACCCATCTGTAAACTTGTCATCCTCTATAGGATTTCATCTTCAACCTTGTAGCAAAGGTTAAGATCTTCATCACTCTAGATGATATTCAAGCTCCTCATGTATGTGTTATCCCATGGATTCATTCTGAGCTCGTACATGGCCTTCTTTCATTTCCACACATGATTATGACGGTCATGTGTATTTCTAGCGGTTGCAAATGTATCTTCATAGTCTATTCCTCATGCCACGAATCTCGCCTTGTATCCCATGATGTTTCCATTTACTGCATGATGGAACTACAAACTTCCCTTTAGGTCTTGGTACTGCATCCTAGACATAATTCTTCTTGAACTAGTACTCTCTTTATTCTTGGCTACTTCTTCATAGATGGAATATTCTGCATCAATGATGTCGCTGCATTTGTCATATTATTCTTCATCTTGAACTGTTCTCACTTGTAACAAGTCTCATCCTTCTTTGCTTGTAGGAGATTATGTATGCGATCTTTCCTACAATTCAAATGCATTTGTATGGTTAGAAACATTTCACAAGGAATATTCATAATGGAAAATTATTATGCATAAATATATGATACTGCAACTATTTTATCCAATACAACATTCATCCATATCTCAGGAAAAATTTCTAGATGCCTTCCATCTTTACTAGGACAACATTGAGACTGTGCACTAATCCAATATGTCAAAAAAGAGGTTTCATTCTATATAAGTAGCAATGGAGAGTTGTATAGAACCATGAGCTACTTACCCATCACTTTCATATTAGTAGTATACTGTCATTAATGCAAACATTATATCATGCATAATACATCAACTAAATATAAACAAATGCATAACAAAAAAATATCATGAAATGACAATTGAATACTTATCTTTATTTGTTTCATGGATAGAATCCTTATTGAGCCTTCAACTTCATCATCTTCTTCATTCGTAATAGCATCGTTTTTTATCCAAATGCTAAGATGGATAAGAGGTTCTTCAAGAGTTGAGTTCTTTGTATTCCTCATCGCTTGAGGGATCTTCTTTGGATGGTGAGAGATTGGTCTTCAATTGCTCCCATATTATTTTCTCTTATTATGAGTCAAGCTTCTTCTTGTGTGCACTCTTCCGAGAGTCTTCTGAAAGTAATGACTTCCTTCTGGCACAGATTCCTCAAATGAATGGATCCCATGATACTAGGAGGTCATTCAAGGTGATTATCACAACTTGTGCATTCTCCACTTCTTCTTCTACATATTCAAGTTGTTCTTTGATTTGAGAGACCCTTTTACAATATGACTGCATGGTCTCCGCATTCTATATCTTCACATTCTTAAACTATTTTCTCAAATTTATCTTCCGATTTATGTTCTTCCCTTCAAATAGCTTGGTCAAGGAATCAAACGTCTCTTTTGGTGTCTTTAGGGAAGACACTTGTGGTATTAGGTGATCCCTGATTGAATCAACAATGATATTCTTGGACTTGACCAGGTTCTTCTTGTGTAATGCTTTTAGCCCCATCTTCCTGTGGAACTGGAACCTCTCTAGTTATGTAGGTGTCCAATTCATTTCCTTCAATAATTAGTGAGATCCTATACTTCCATGCTTTGAAATTGTCAGCCTCACCAAGATTTTCATCAGGCTAGTGTGATTAGTCATCTTGAAATTAGAACCTTAACAGTAAATAGAAAAATATTAGATCTTATCGATTTGAGGTGTCCGTCCTGGTTCCGGAACTGGATGATCTAGGGTTTGTCAGAGAAAGCCTAATTTTCAGAACTTGGAATATTTTAGATATCATTGGATATAAATATAAACCTCTTAAAGGCAAGCTGTCCAATGTACTCATTTTCTCAAAACAGTGGAGGGAAGCTCCCAGAACAGGCATCCCTAGTTTACCAATTTCTTCTGTAGAAATTCCTAATACTGTTTCTATGGTATCTCCGAGAGTAATGCTCTTCTAGTTCTAAAATTACGTACTGAGTTATCCTCATCTATCTTTGTTACAAAACCACAGGTTTAATTAGAATTGGTTTCACCAATTGGGACTTATGAGCATTTTACCAAGGTGACCTGTTTCAGGACTATTCAACATAGCGAAGTTGTATGGACTGCCACGTGTTACTGTTTCATCTTCTGGTTCTGAAACTTTCATCATAGAAAGTAAATTCAGTGCCCTTTCTAGAACATATTTATAATTTTCATTTGGACCTTCCTATCCTGAGATATATCAATTCTCCCTAGGTGTCATGTTTGGGTAGGAATCCTGGGAGAGGATGGAACCCTAACGTGGAGGAATCATATCTCCTAGAATGTGGTGAATCTTTGGCTGAAACTTGGACAAACTCTACATATAGTGAATCTAAAGCTTGAGTAATCCTAAATCAGTTATGTAGGCTCTAGTAACCACAATTGGGTTACAAATGACCCTACTTACATTAATTCACCTAAGGCTGACTTCTCTAGGAGAGTCTAATAATTCTAGTGCCCCACAACAACGGGGGCTTTAACCCTTGAATAATAAGGAGGGCTACCCTCTATTACTTTTCATGACTTGTTTACATTATTGAATCTCCTGATAGGAACATGAGGGTATGAAATGACTCAATTACATTACAGATACTTCCCAAAATGAACATCTGGGTACAATACATCAAATATACAAGTGAATACATTCCAAAGTTACAAATACATCAACAATAGTGATCGTGCATTTTCTTTAAATTCAAAAATATATTCCCTCCAAATGATAAGGTCGATCCTCCACGCATACTGACATTAAATTATTATTCCTATGTTTCTGCTTCATAATTTTCTTTGGACTCAACATTCCTATTCCTTTGTAATGTCCTTTTTAAATTTTTTTACCTAAATGCCCAATTTTCCAATTTTTTCACAATTTTGGCTCTTGACTAGTTTTATTGTCTTAGTCTCCAAATCAGCCCAATTGATCCCAAATATTGAGAGAAGGCGTATGAATGATATAATAACTTAATTATTATGTTGAAGGATTTATTATTTCCCTCCAATCACTTCTAAAATTCTGTACTAAATTCTGAACAAGATAGATGATTTTACTGGCAATTTTGGGCTTAAAGCCCCCCCGGGGTAAGTCATAGAAATGGATTCCGACATGTGTATAAATATACTAGAATTATTAAATTGAAGAATATTATGTGTATAATACATTATCAGAGACTCATATTCATAACTAATCGATCTCCCATGGCTCTTATCACTTCTTTTAATCAGATATAAAAAACTAGTTTTGGACCCTTGGGGAAATGAAGTGAAGTTTGCTCCAATTGCTATGAAATTCGACCCAATGGCCACAAATTATCATTTAATGAACATGGAACCCATATTATACTTTAATTACAGTCCATGTATTCATAAATAATTAATATTTTATACATCCATTTGAATCCATCAAGATCACAAGAGTTTACAACAAGGTAGTGGGGAAATGGAACTGTTTCTTCATTATTGAGCAATAATACATGACATTTATTGGAATTTTGACCTAATATATTTCTTAAATTAAATATAATACCATTTAAATCATAATACAAAATAATAGAGCAATATAGGCTCCCTCAAAGAGATTAATATCTCACCAAGTGCGCCTCACTCTATAGAGCTGAAATATGGCGAGAAAACTTGAGATGAAAGGAAGAACAAGATGAAATTTATATGTACAAAATCTAATATATATTGAAACTATAAATTATGAATCCATTTAATATCCTTGAAATACCTTATTTTCCTCTCCAAACACCAACTAGGATGGGAATATTTCGCCCTTGAAATTGGCTAAGGCATGAACTAGTCATCCACTAGCTTTCTCTCTTCAAAATAACAATTTTCAAAAATGATCAAAATATCCTTATAATAGATGATCCCTACATTTTATAAACATTATTTGTCTTCCAAGTTTTCAAATCTATCCATAAACCAAAGCCAAGTCGAATTGGTGTGGTTGCTCATGTGATGTCATGTGGCCTCTCTCTTCACCTTTTCCCTTCTCCCAAATTTCAGTAGGAGCCTCTTGGCCTTCTCAAAATCCCATGAGTTACCTTTAATATGATATATTTATGCCTTACATGCCATATATGCCAGATTTCATCCTTCATATCTGACTTGTGTCATAACTGTCATAGAATCTCCATCATTGGTGTCATAGATGTCATAAATGTAAGGGGAATCTAGCCAAGTGTCCATGAAACTTCCATTTGGCTCTTCCTCTCCCCATGTAAGTTACAATTCATCAAAAATTTGACCTATGAAGTATATGGACAAGTATATTACCCTTATAATCCATTCAAAAACATTAGGCTTCCCATAGATTCGAGATTGCAAGAGGAGAATGTCATTTAACATAGCAATTCTAGTTTGAGTGGGCCTCATAGTCTCCATGTGTCTCCATTATCCATAGCCATTTAATTTTTCACTTGAATTCATTTAATTAACTCCATTTAATAAATATTTATTACTTATAATGTCTAAACACCATTTATTAGCTCCCTTATTAACTCCCAATTTTTCCACCCAACCTAGGGAACTAGTAGGATTGATGGAATTTTTCTACTATGCAATTATTTGAATGGGAACATTAAAATTGTAATATCCCTCTTTCCTACCCATAAATAATTTGTAATTTTGAAATATTATTTGTACTTTTTATTCTAGTGAGGATCTCAAGGCCAAGGCCCCATCAGAAAAAAAAAACCTTGTAACTTATAAGAGTTAATTCCCTGAGCTGTAGACTTAGGAGACTTACAACATTGACGACGTGAAACTAAATAAACTAAGGGGATAAAGGTAAAATATGAGTAAATGTTTGGGGGATCCAGTGAGGAAAACCTGGAGTCACCTCGGTGTTCATGACATGCCAATCAAAAGGCCAATTTCAAAATCCTCAACCATAAACTTAAAGTTCTTAGTAAGTAGATACACACTCTTTGGTTGGCACTTGAGCATTGCAAGACAATCCTTACTGGGGTAGTGGAGAGTGAAAATATACCATTCAAACTTATGACAACCCATTAGGCCATTAATG
>LPNX010617555.1:2631-18895 GCA_001517045.1 Pseudotsuga menziesii | reverse complement strand
TATATATATACATACAGATACATATATATACATACATACATACATACATATATATAGATAGATAGATAGATAGATAGATAGGTGGAGGTTTTAAAGAGATACCCCCTTGGTCAGTAGAGAATATAAAGGGGTAAATAAAGGCATTACTTAAAGATTAAGTTAAATAATCTTTAAAAGAAACAATAATTGTCTTTAAGCTATTTCATCTTTAAAGGTAAATAAAACCATTTCTTAAAGATTAAATGATTATGGAGAAAAACCTTTAAGGTATGATGGAAAGCATTTTGGCACCCTCTAGAAGTACAAAAATCGATTTCAGAGAGAGGTGCAGTGCTGGGATGAGGATAAAAGGTTTATTTTAGCACCACATGTGTTGGAGGGGTAGGAGAAAAAGAGCGTGATCATTACTAAAGAAAGGAAATGCAAAGGAAAAAGGGGGAAGAAACTTGGGACAATGAGATTAGAGTTCTTACTAGCGGTAGCTATTTCTCACAGCAGTCGAAGTTGGCACAACCAGATTAGAATTTCTCATAAGGGTTGGTAATTTAGTCGAAGTTGGCACAACCCTAACTCCTCTTGATAGGTTTATGTATTTAATTCTGGATATCTCTGTTGCCAGCATTTGTATAAAATATAGATTCTGTGTATGAATAAGTGATGCGATCCTCATAGCAGTCTACTTAATCCAATACAGAGATGGATTTCTCCTTGCCTTCCTAGGAGTTTATGTTTTTTCTTTATTATCTGGATGTCTCTTTGCCAATATTTTTCAATTTTTAAGGAGTAGGCTTTTTTTTATCCACAACTACCAAAATTCATCAGATCGTTGTCTAGGTTTTTCTTTTTCTATGCCTGCATTTTGAATATGTTCGGTTGGTTATCTCTTACCAACATTTGTATGGACAAAGCTGCGATTTCATCTTATTTTGATGCCTGGAAATTTGATCTAATAGATCATGGAAGGCATATTACCTGTCTGCTTTTAGATCAGAGAGAATGTTTCATTCAAAGCTGCAATTTAATCTTATTTCGATGTTTGGTGATTTGATCTAATAGATCATGGGAGGCACATTACGCTATCTGCATTTATATCAAAGAGGATGTTTTATTCCAAGCTATGATTCCATCTTATTTTGATTGTTAATGCATGGAGATTTGATCAAATAGATTGTGGAAGGCATGTTACCTATATGCATTTTGATCATAGAGAATGTTTTACTCCAAGCTTGTGATTTCATTGTATGCTGATTTTAATGCCGACGATTTGATTTAGGCAATTGTGGGAGGTGTATTACAATGTATGCATTGGAGATTGGAAAATTATATCTTCATTTTCTAGAATCATGCATATGTATGTAATACGTTTCTGTAAAAACTGAGTAAGTTTTACATTGCTTCGTTTTGCATGGGTTGAGATTGTTAGGGGTCTGGAGTTTTTTATTTTGTCCATTTCTGCAATTTCTATGTGGTTTAATTTGCCGAGGATCTGGATCTTATATGTGTTTATTGTGTCCATTGGTGCATTTGGTTGGTGGCTGAATTGCCAAAGCAACACAATTTGTTTTGTTGTTTATTGCTTGTGATTTATATATCAATTCTATGGTGGATCTATATGCCTACGATATGTATGTTTGAATTGTATGTGGTCATAGTCTACCTGTTACTTAATATGGGATCGTTTCTATGTACATGCATTTTGGTTAGCATAAAGAATCGGTAATGCCTTACGGTCTGAGTTTTTTTTGAGATTATATGCATGCCTACAAGGGAGTGTGGAGGTTTTTCCTTGGGTAACTAATCATGAAATGGAATAATGTGATGACTATGTGTAAAGTAACCCCATTGGTTACTAATGTTTGTTTTTTGTCCATGAGAATATTATAAATTAATAGGGGGCTATTTAGGATATGGAATTATATTATGGCCATGCATAAAACCTTTGAAATACAATACTCTTGTTTCAAACTATTTAGCTTTATAAAATTCCTTATCATAATAATTTAATTATATGCAAAGGATCAAGAGTAATTTATATTACCTTTTTATGCTAATAGGAGGGCTTTAATTAAGGGTTTCTACCTTAACATAGTGAAGGGTTACGAATAAATTTGTTAACTTGAATCATTATAATAATAACGAGGAGTTTGATATGCCTTGTAATTAGAATAGTGTAGAATGTTTGTCATAGCTTGATAGTGGTAGTGAATAACTTGGACTTACTCTCTCAGGAGTCTATGAGATTTAACAGAAAGAAACGATGGCAACAAGTTGTTGTAGGTTGTAACCGTTTATTGGAAAAATATTACATGATACAATAGTTTGGTGGATGTAACCCATGGATTGGGTGAACTATGTACATTGGTCTTGGTCTCATGTGATATTGATGTGCTTTTATATTATGTACCCTTGATGTGACATATCGTATGTTCTCTAGTTGTCCTTATGTGAATAATTGAGTGATTTCATATAAATTTTTTAGATACAAAAGAACATTATTTATTCGGTGATTATATTATGTTATATGGATGAATAAAGTGGAATAAAAGCTAGAGTTATGGATAAAGACCCTTTCCTAATGTATTAATTAGTATATAAGGATTGAATGGTTGATTATAATACAATTGGAATTATTCCAACTCGCATATAGTAAGCTTCCACAAAATAGCCAACACCCTTCCAACAATTACTTTACAATATGTTTTAAATCTTTAAGTTATTTTGAAATTTGAAATTTTCTTTTTATAAATCTGGGTTTGTTACAACAATCCTCACCACCCAATATTGCTTGTCCTCAAGAAATTTCATATTTGGATGTTGCAAAATATTCTCTTCTTCCCATGTGGCATCTTCATTTGGTAGATCCATCCATTGCACCAAGTATTCTTTGATTGTTCCTCTCCTCAACCTTCTCTCCCTTGTATTCAAAACCTTTTCTGGAATAAGTGTGAGTTGTCTTTCATCATCCAAAGGAGAGAGTGTATCTAAAATGACAATTTCCTAACCAATATATTTCTTGAGAAAATAAACATGAAATACATTATGAATTTTACTGCCTTCCGAAAGATCCCACTCATATGCTACTTCTCCAATCTTTCGGATTACCTTGTAGGGCCCATAGTATCTTGGATTTATATTTTCTGATCCATTCCTTTTGAGATATGTTTGCTTGTATGGCTGCAACCTCAAATACACTAAAATCATCAATCTGAAAGGTCCTTTCCTCTCTATGTTTATTTGCATATTGTTTTTGCTGATTTTAGGCAACCTGCAAATTGTCTTTTAAAAGATTTAAAATTTCTTGGCTTTCCTCCACCCAATATTTAGATTTTGGAGATCTACTATCACCAAATATCATATAATCAAATGTAAGTACATCATAACCATATAATGATATGAAAGGAGACATCCCTATTGACATGTGAAAGGTGGTGTTGTAGAAAAAATCACCCAAGTGTAGCCATTTTTTCCAATCTTTTTCTTGTTCTCCCACATAGCTTTAGAGGTACCCTTCAATTTGAATGTACCATCTATATCACACACAATTCTCTTGGGGAGCCCATGCAATGTAAAGATTTTTTTGAAAAAAAGGTCAGCCACTTATGTAGCACTAAAAGAGGATGTAAAACAAAGTAAATGAGCAAACTTAGTAAATCTATCCACTACCACATATATGCAATTCTTGCACAAAGATTTGGGAAAACCAGTGATGAAATCCATCGATATACTGTCCCATTTTTGCTCTAGAATGGGAAATGGTTGTAAGAAACTAGCTGGGTATGTGAGTTCTAATTTGTTTTGATGACATACCATCCATTCATTCACTTAATTTTGGACATCTTACTTGACCCCCTTAAAATAGAAACTTTTCTTTAGTTTCCTATAGGTTTTGAAGATCCTTGAATGGCCTGCTGGTGGGGAATCATGTGCTTCCTACAAAACTTTGTTCTTAATCTCTGAATATCAACCCAAATAAATTATTCCCTTGTTCTTATCTCTGAAGTGTCTCTATCTCCTTTGGGTGTTTAAAAAATCTTATTTTTGGCTTCCGAGAGATGATATAACATTCAGGATCCCATTCTTTATCACCATGCCTCAATATAGATCTCATAATATTTCAATTTACTACCTATTTTGGGAAATTCATGTGCTACCCTCTCACAACCCTTAGTACACATGTTGAATCATGAAATTTCATTTCAAGAATTTGATAATTTACTGAATGATATCCTCTAGAAAATAGTCATTTCACTCCCATGTTGACATTTTTTTCTTGGGAAGCCCTGAGAGAGAAACTAATAATGCTCACAAGTCAAGTTTTTCTACATATAAAAAACCATAAATTAGGTCCAAATGATATTTGGCTCAGTAGCAAGCCCTATTTATTGACTAAATATTACAAAATTTTATTATGAGTTTGGGATTTTCATGATGTAGTATACATCTATAATGAATTTTCATCGTAATGTGATTTATATATACTTTCCTTATTTCTTGGTAATCACAGAAGTGACTGTTACCTTCACTTGTTATCAGCTTTACGTTATCTCATGGTGTTTGAAATTGACATTTGTCACCTCATTGATGCTTTATTATGATGGTATAAATATTTCCTTGTTTCTTAATCATTAAATATATGAAATATGTTGCTTAATCATTAAATGATCGCCAATATCACGCACTCCAAACACCAAATCTTTCAAATCCAATATATTTCATATCTTGGATTCTCCTCCCATTTTGGGCTTTCATATTACCGTTTAANTATATATATATATATATATATATATATATATATACTACATCATGAAAATCCCGAACTCATAATAACATTTGTAATATTTAGTCACTAAATAGAGCCTCATACTGAGGAAAATATCATTTGGGCCTCATATATGGTTTTTTTTATATGCACAAAAACTAGACTTGTGAGCATCATTACCTTCCCTCTTATGGCTACGAAAGAAAAAATTTCCAACATGGTGATACCAAAGGCTGAAATGGGAGGAGATGGGAAGAAAAGTTTGGAGTCCTACTTCCAATGAAGGGGATATAGAGGAAATAAAGTGCAACCATGTTATTCTCAAGTGATTTAGATATAGTAGTATCCTATATCCTTTCTAAGCTCACTATCAAACAGACTATCAATTCCCTTTCTTTCTCACAGATGGAGATTTCTCTACACCCAAATTCCCAAACTCGCCATCTTTGTTGGATGCCTTTTTCTGATGATGATAATGATGGTGATGATGACACCTTTTGTTCATTTTTAACTTCTCCAAAAATTTCATTTTGTATAAAGAAATTTTGTCTTGGAATAAATGAGAAAAATTCAATTTTCATTCATCTTAAACCTTTTTTTCTAGCAGCATCGCCATATATATAAATGTTGTTATTCATAGATTTATATATAATTACAATTTAGCGGTGAATGTTTTAAATGAAATAATCCAATGTGATACTATAATATAATGGAGATATTAATTGAAAATAGTAATTCATGGAAACATAACTCAGAACATACCATGTGAATACGAAAAAAGTTGTATTACTGTAATTGTGCTTCAAAAACATAATCTTCACAAGGGCTATGTCGAATTGAGAAAAATGAACTACAAAATTGTCCAAAAGGATAAGATTTTGTGAGTTCGAGTTCAGTAGTTTATTTTCTTTAGGCTAAGATTTTCCAGCGTTTTTTTGCGTTTAGGCTCTAAGTTTGGGGTCAATTTTTCCATGGTTTTGTTTCACTATTGGTTCAGTTGATGAAAAACATTTTACCCATATCCATTCATTCACAATAATTATTCACTTGTCCATGCCCTTTGGAAGCGAA
The DNA here is from genome assembly GCA_001517045.1 of Pseudotsuga menziesii. Taxonomy (NCBI): domain Eukaryota; kingdom Viridiplantae; phylum Streptophyta; class Pinopsida; order Pinales; family Pinaceae; genus Pseudotsuga; species Pseudotsuga menziesii. Next base: position 13,065 of record LPNX010617555.1, on the reverse strand, counting down.
TAGATGATGAGATGTGTAAGTTCTCTTGTTTTAATGAAGCGACCTGTACCAGTGGGAAAAGGTTGAAAACACCATGTAACAATAGTGAAATACAATCTTCAGTTACCATACTCTCCATCTCGTGATGATTATTTATTCATGTGGAATGAAATAGGGCATGAAAAAAAATTGCAATGTAACATAATGATGTGAATAAACTAGATGAATATATAAAAAATAAATAAATCGCATTAACATATTTCATTACTCTGGTTGTTGTTATTCATTAACATATATCACTATAAATATATTATCATAAATATATTTAATTAATCTAATTTTCAACATATCAAATACCAAAAAATTCTATGTTTTTGAATAAGGAACACAAATATTCCAATTTCCGATTTTTGTATCTTCTCGAATAATGTTGTTGTTTGATGCAAGTCGGTGTTTATATTGTTACATGTCCAATTGTCATTTTTTTCAAAATCATGATGTGCAAGCATTTCAAGGTCATCATTTTGGATGTTATTCCGTTGTTGCATTTGAAAGAGAAGTTCCCATTCATCCATGTTATGGGACAACGAAAAGGTAATAGCATCCGAGCTTGAATAATCAGATAGAGTTTTACAGGGTTCTTGTGCATGTTCAACATTCCATATAGTATATTTTAAACTCGCTCTACGTTATGTTTAATCGCTCTGCCTCAAATGTTTGTGCATATTTTGGCCTCTAAATTGTTACAGTTTTTGGACACTAATATTATTCTGCATATTTGTATGTTAATAAAGAAATCCCTTTTACATATGTATTTTTCTATTATCCAAATTACATATTTCATTATGTAATATGGAAATAAAATTAATATGGAAACCAAAAGTCGTAAAAATAAATTAAGAATGGAGAATCCGACATTTCTGAATCCAGAAAACCAATTGTTTTAATTTTTTATTCCCCAAATTCTGATTTTCCGTATTTAAGATCCGGATTTCGGATTTTTGACATATGCAAATTGTGAAATGCTATGTGTTCAAATAAAGAACTTCCCATATTCCTAATTCTTATTTTCAACATTTCGGATCTTGGAAGTTTTGTATTTTCAAATAAACAAATGTTAAAGTTACCATTTTTAGATTGCGACACCCAGTTATCGGAAACCAGAAAACTTCATCACCCAAGAAGTCAAATCTTAGACATAATTTTTTCCACATGGCCATCACATTTCTCTATGTTATGACCATGTCTAATTCCAAATGAAACCAAGTTTATAGGGAAATTGTCCACCAAATTTAGAGGAAGAGGGATGAAAAATAACACAGAGCAAGTTTAAAATAATGATGGAATTACGAGAGGAATAAGTTCTATAAAAAATAATACGAAAAAGTCAAAATAAATCCTCAATATTGAATTTTTCTGGTTTCCGATACCTGAACATCGAAAATCGAAAATAGGAACTTCGAATTTATTTATTTGAAAATACAAAACTTTCGAGGTTCGAAATGTCGCAAATCGGATATTGGGAAATACATTTCGTGTTTATTATTGGAAAACATAGAACATAGGATTTCTGCTAAAAAATCTTAATAAAAATAAAAAATAGACATTATTATGCAAATCTTGAAATCTAACGAGTGACCAGATTTTGTAAATTTGAATCTTAAAAAACCCATCTCAAACAGCCAAAAGACTCTAGACCACATATATGATATGCATAAACAAAAATTAACAAAATTTATTTTTCCTTCATAAGGTTCCCATTGTATGACTCGGTCCAAAAAGGTGTGGCATTTATCATTTTCAATATCAAAATTATCAAAAATCGAGAATCGAGAAACCAAACAAATCCCATTTCCGCCAACGAATGTATCAAAAATAGGAAATTGAAAAATAAATGTACAAACTTATCTAAAGTGAAACTTCCTATTTGCTATACTCCAAAATTGGGAAAGAGGATATAGTCAAAATTCAGAAATCTACTTTCCCAATTTCTTAATTTCCATTTTGCGATACTCGTAGATCCTGAAATTAGATATACCAAAATTCATAATTATTTATTGGGTTTGTCATAAAATAGTTATATATAAGAGTAAATAATTCATAATTAGAAATCAATATAGCATGCCATAATAATATTACTTATGTTCCCGAGCACAAATTTCATATAGTGACATAAATTCCATTTTACTATTTTTAATTGCCCAATTTCCAATTTTTGACAAATCTTATGTCCTATGTTTTCCAACAAGATACACCCTATGTTCCAATTTCCAATTCCACAATTTCAATTTGTGACATTTCCAATCTCGGAAATTTGGTCTTTTCAAATAAACAAAAGTCGAAGTTCCTATTTCCAATTTACCACCAGAAACCGAAAAACATCAATTTTTTTAAAGTCGTTTGGTCTTTAAACTTTAATTTTTTTTGTTCGTATTCTTTTCTCTTTGCCACAAACGTTTATGATAAATATAGCTCTCTAGTTGGAGCCAAATTATTTATGTTAATAAATATGAACTTTGAAGATGATTCGAGATGAATATTTGTGAAAGCCATATACCCAAATCAAGGTATTCACGTATAATAGATATTTAGCTTTAAATTTATTAAGATAAATAATATATTTACATATATTAGATCTTTAAACTTCATATTATTATTTTTTGTAAGTCTGTGTTGTTATTAATCAACTATATAAAATATTACACAAAATCGAGAATTTTGATCAAGTGAAAACAATAGTCTAACAACCACTCTAATTCGTTAAAAGCAAAAAAATCTACAATTGAAGTGTGTCAAGCATAAAAACCATACACAAAATGAACGTTATTACCTAACTAAAGTTTAAACAAAATTATAGACATATTCAAAAGAGCCACAATAACCCATGTGATATATGGGGGGCTACGTACAAAATTACTATGAAAAAATGTTTAGAAGACACCTTGAAAACTAAACACAAGGATAAACTTAGAAGTAAAATAACGAAGAAAAATAGAAAAAAATCTAATAACAACAAGCTCATGACATAGCACTGCTCGTAATGACAACCAGATCTGTGTGTCCTATGTTTCCTCAAACATAGGAAAATGCCCAATGAGTTCCTCATGTAAATATGGTAGAATGTGTTTCAGTGACAAAACATCCTCTTTCCTGACAAAGGAGTCTTCTTTCCCAATAGAATGTTTCGCTTTTCCCATAGGCACATCTCCTTTCCTCACAGAAGCATCATATTTGAGTGCTCCTTTGAAAAGTTGGCTAATTCTAACAGGCATTGCAGATACAGTGGGTATCGTAGGAGTTGGATCAACATTCATTTCTAGAGCCATAGAAACATTTCCACTACCTCCATCACCCAAGGACTCAACGCCCACGGCTAATGTTTTCTACATGTCCATCACATGTCTCTCCATGATGACCATATCTAATTCCACCATTTTGGACATAACCTCTAAAATTTTCAACTTAGTAATATTCCATCTCCCTAGCATTTCCTCCATGAGGGAGCCCATCATGTTTTTGACGATCCAATAGTGATTCGAGCTTCCCCCATTAATATCATGAGCAAGATTATTGGGGCCAGCCTCCTTTCCCAGTCATCTATTATCGACTCAACTTGTGGAGAAATATCATTGTTGTAACCATATGCCTTTTTCAAGTGTGCCTCCGGTTACGCATGACCACGACAAATTCTAGCATGACGAGATGTGGCACACTGCTTGGACATAGCATGATGCTTCAGAGGTAGAACAAAATGGAGCAAAGGAATATAGAATGGTTCTACAACAAAATCAAGGAAGAACAACAGTGGCCCCACACACAATTAGTTAAGCAAGAAATAGCTTAAAAGAATTAGGGAGAAATATTTATCACCGCGCTAAAACAAACAAGAGGCCATTAATTATGAAAAAATATTGTTGTACCACTTCCAGTTACTGACCAAGAGAAATTGTACTGTAACCACATAACGAAAGGATTATTGGGTCAAATAATTCCTTACCTCAGTAGCGATGATGTCCTCCATTGAAGCTAATACATGCTGACATAGCCTCTTCGATAGGGACTAATTAATGCCACTATTCATGATAGACGTCACTACCGAATCAACTACAATCCCAACATTAAAACTCAATGCATGATCAAGTTGGCTAGCATGGACAGTAAGGCCCACTTCATTAATGTGTAATAAGTGCAGGATACATGCCAACAAACAAGTACAACTTCAATCTATCCATTCCCTTCTTGGTAATTTGACTCTCATCATTTGCATCTAGGGTTAAAATTGATTTTTATTAATAGAAATACTTGTTATTATTCAATCAATAAACCACATAATATTCTTTCTTAGAAATTTGTTGTATACATTAAAAATTATATTTCTTTAAAATTATTATATTTTAAATGACTTTTTAACTCATTTCTCCAAGTAAAATAAAATGCATTCCTGATGACTTGAATAATTTTTACGCTCTGGTGGTTTACCCTGCACCGAAGAAAGAAAATTCACGATCTGGTGATTATTCTGATTCAATTCCCAATGGGCACATTCTGCTATATTTAAAATTTATAAACTAATTTACTATCTTCTTCGTTTATGCGTTAAATGAATCTCAAAGCTTGACGGATTCCCAAGATCCAATCCATGGAATTCAGGTAACAAAAGATAATTTTAAAACATCAATTGTCATCTGTCATCATGAGCTTTTAACTGTTTTGAAATCGTTTTTAACTGTAATTTTTCTTAGGTTTATTAGGCTTATCGAAAATTTTTCAATTCGCAATAGATATATTCGAAATATGAGAAATTCAAGAAATGAATAAACATTACAAATAAAATAACCCATCTTTCCCTTTTCTAATATTCGAAATATCCAAAATAAAAAATCGCAAACCTAGGAAATTATTTCAACAAAAAACTTCATGTCTAGTTTCCAACATCAGAAAGACACAAAGGTTGGGTTCTAGAAAGACACAATAATTTTACCTTCTCTGAAACACTGCAATATCATGGCTACCTGAAATAACGTTAACAAAAAATGAAATTTCTAATTTCTGATACCCAAAAATAGGATATTCGAAATGTCAGAAATAGGAAATTGGGGAATCAAAAATCGCAAATTGGAACATAGGGTCTTGCTTATTGAAAAACATAGTATTTTCCCTTTCTGCACTTTTGCCCTTCAGGACAAAAGTAAAAAATCGAAAATAGGAAATAAATAACTCCTAAACAACATGACTAATAATTTCAAGATAAAACTATTACAGGAAATAACAAATGAAAAAAAACAACTAATTAATTTCCAAACATGCAAATCAAAATTAGTTTAAACATAAAGTGAAAAATATTGAGAAATAACTCTCCTAAACAAGATAAGTAATAATTTCATGATAGAACTATTACATAATACTTTAAAGAAAACAACCAATAAATGTACAAACATCCAAAAACAACTCCAATGAACAACCTCCTACCTTAGCATATTTCGAAATAGTAAAATATATAGTTTTGTTTCAAGAAACATCCAAGAAATATTAAAATAGTTGACTTTTAGACTAAATTGTCTGAGGAACTAAGACACTCATTGTAAAAGTTATTAAGTATGCAAGAATTATATCTATCATGAAATAATTAACGTATAAAGTTTTTAGAACAAATCTTATTTCCTTAAATGAACTTCAAAACAAAAACAAAAAAAAACAAATTCACATTTAAAATTTTCCATTTCCAAAACACCATACCCGATTTCTGATTTTTGAAAAAAAGTAAGTTGGAAAGGTTTAGTTCTGAAACCATAGTTATTTTCTTTGTTTGCCATTTCCGGTTTTTGATATTTCGGATGTCGAAAATTGGGATTCCTATTTTTGTTGAAATATTTTGTTGGCTTCCCGATTTGGATTCTCGATATTTCAAATATTGGAAACCAGAAACATTATTCATAATCAATTTATGAAATACCGAATACAACTTTTAGTCATTTTGACAATGCTTTAGCGCGGAAGTGAAACTGTGCTCTCTTTGTTAATAATCCTCACAATTATATATCGTAGTCCTAGAATTTCGTAATAGTAACGTGCAATTCCAAAAATTTGTTTGAAATTTTATTAATTGATTTCCTTCTATGTCAAATCTTGTAAACGAAAATGTTTACAAAATATTTTCAAAATGTTTGATTCTTTAGTAACATGTTTACACAAATAGCAAAAAAAAAAAAAATCTTCGACTTACACAATAACTCCAAATTCAGGATAGAAATTACTTTATGTGGAAGAGCTGCATACGTAAATATTCACAAATATTACCAAAACATGGAATTACACAAATAAATTGTTTCTAGATTTGCTTAACGGTAGAATGCCATTTGAAAAATAAATCCAGAATGTCATTGACTTTTTGAAAATGAGCATTCCTCAACTGAATTTCCTTCTTGCAAATTTCAGAGGAAATTTCCTCCCTTTTTATTTTTTACCATTCTTTGATGAACAACTTTATCCGAGCTATTGAGGCATGGGTAAGTTCTATCCATTTCTCGATCTCTTGCACGTGAACTCACGGATTTGTTGGATCAACTCCTTGGTATCATCAAATTACTTTTCCAATTCTTCCATGTGAACTTTATGACAAAGTGCCTCACTGAGACGATCCAAAACGAGTAAACTCAAATAGGTTAGCAAATTGTTTGAAGCAAACCACCTGTTTTCACAAACCTTTTGTCATGCATTCACTATAGCTTCAAATGAATCTCACATAGCTTCCCATGTCTCAATGTCAACTTTAGTTGTTCTCAGTTCTAACTTGGCTAAGATTTGCAAGCCACCAGTTCTTTCCTTAATATGATTTTTCCAATCTCTTACATTCTCTAAATAAGTGGATGTTGCTCTCATCCGACCATGGTGATCCTCAACAGTTTCAGAATGCTTCATAAACTTATCGTATAGACCTTGCATCTCATCAAAATAGCTTACAAATCTATCACACCCTATCAAAACTCTTCATGTATTTCATAAAGTACCTATTTAAAATCCTCAGGTCTGAGATCAACAAAAGAGGAGCATTTTGAGGATAAATGGACATTTTTCAGTTCTTGATTGATAAGATCAACTTTCTCTACTTGTTGCCAATTCACAACCTCTGCATTCCGAACTTGGTGCTTGGATTCTTCAACTTTGTTTTTCCATTCCTCTACTTTCTCTTCATGTTCTTCTTTCAACCGGACAATTTCTTGTTCATGCCTCTATTGTGCTTCTACTAACTCCTGTTTGGACTTCTCCAATTTCCTTTGATTTTCACAAAGAGACAAACTTAATTTTGAAACTGATTGAAAATTAGCTCCAGCAAAAACTCCTATGGCGGCTGCTGTCTCTAGTGCCCCTTGTTGCATATCACTTGTGTCTGTCTTCCATATGATCTTACCAATAGTAGGTACAATTTTGGCTAAGATTTCTCTAGCTCTCTCGGATCCCCTTTTAACCACAGCTTTATCCTTTTTACTCCAATAATATTTGTCAAAGGATACCACTGCATCTTCCCCAAAATCTGCGATAACTTCAAAAGATGAAATGCTTTGTTGGAGGATGGTAACCAAAGGATCAATCATGATTTTGAATTAAAGGAATGTCTATGCTGAGAGGGAGAATATTCATAGGAGAAGAAACAAAGGTAAAATTTAGAGATATAAAAAAATCATATATAGGAGAATCCTCCTTTTGCGAAGGAGTCATATAGATAGAAGGAATGTCGTCCTAAAAAATATAGGGAGTTGGGGATGTAGTGATAGGATTTTGTGGTGAAAATGAAGAAGGAGAACTATGAATATGTGAGTCAACTGAACTGGTGGAAATGCTAATATTAGCTCACATTATTGATGAAAAAATTACCTCAGAAAAACAATGTTGGGAACATGATATACCTAACATACTAGAAAATATTTGGATATTGGGGATAGATGACACAAGGGTAGTCATAACAACCTCATTGGATTCTTCCATGTCCATATCATGATTCTCAATCTGAGCTGATGATAAAGAAATTACCATTTGTGGAGAAGGTTCTTGCACAAGTGTATCTAGGATCAAACGTTCTCGAACAATTCTCTCCTCATTCTTGTGAATTGAGATCGAAGAAATGCACTTTTCTTTCCTCCATGCTTCTGGCAGTTGAGCCTATTTAGAACCTGCTACAAATCTTTTGTCTTTTACGATTTACTTTAGTTAACTCTGTCCGATTTTGCAGTTGAGACCTAACTTTTTCAAAATTTCTTTTGAGTTCTTCCCCTTTCTATGGAAAATATTCCATTGTTGTAAGAGAGGGGCTCAATGGGCCTTTATGAACCCTTTTTCCCTTATGCTTAGGTTGAGCAGAAACAACTGCAACATACCTTGCTGCATGTTCTCTCGCTTCTTCTTCTCTCATCTGCTTCTCAAAATCTTGTTTTGTTTTGAGTTTATATTCTCTTTCTCGCATAATTCTTGTCTTACATTGCTTTTGAAACATGTATAGATGGTACTTTATCTCTTGATCAATGATTTTACCAATCACCTCCTGAAAAGTGGTAGCTTCTCGAAACATGGAATGATCGAGATCATTTTAATGAAAGTATTGAAATTTGACATGCTCGTGAGAAAATAGATTAGCCAAATATGCCACTGGGTAATGCTTTCTTTTCAATCCCTCCCTCAAACTCATAACAAAATCCTTCTTTCCCAACAACGACGCATTAACAAGATTCTGTACCGTAATATTATCAATATTCACAGGAAATTTGGTCCAATCTTTCTTCTTATGTTTGGTCAACTTGGAGAAAGCTCCATCAATCACAATCTAATAGGAAAATTCTTGAAGCACCATTCAGTCTAGAGCTATTCTAGGAAGAAAGTTACTATATTTCTGCCCCAAATCCTTTTGTGAGAGAAATATTCTCCTACATACCGGTCGCTATACACTGAGATGAATTCCCTAGATTTTTGAGACAATGCAGGAGCATCAAATTTAAAACTTTTGTAGTCCATTGACCCAATAAATAGGTCATAGAGCTCATCAACCCTAGGTATGAAATTGACGTCTCACATATCAGTGCAATATATATGAACAGGTGGATATTTCTTGCTCCAATTCCAATTTAGCTCCAAGAAACAAGAACACACACATCATGCATTCATAATGAACCTTGACATGTAGAAAGATGGTTTCTAGTTTGACAGAGTTCTTTGATATTTTCCAATTTCATTCTGCAAATTGCAAAATGGAATTTGTGCCTAGTTAAAGGAATCATCTGTAAGCAAAACATGGTTTTCCATAGGGACCCATTTTTCTTTGAATAAGGAATAGTTGGGTAAGCCAATTAACCTGCCAAACATGGCATCCATCAATGAGAAAGGATGTTTGAATTAAGAAAATGGATATGCCAAAAGTGAAAGAGGAATCACTAGTGTTGGGTCTTCCATCTAATATTTTACCACTTGTTTGTTATTCAATTTGGCAAGGGTCTTGTCAAAAAAATTTGGTGAGAAAATATTCTTAGGGGTTTCCAAAGCATAAGCCCTAGCAAACACATCTGGATGAAATGAAGAAATAGATACTGTTTCCCACCTATTTCGACTAGGTGGAAACTCCATGTACATTAGGATGTACATTATTGTACCTTAGAAAAATCTGAGGATTTTTCATTTCTGCAGGGCTATTGCCCCTTTGTAAAACGAAATGTCCGCTCCCCTGCGTGGGAAAATTAATGTAATTTAATGTGCTAGTGTGGGTCATGGGATATGGATGCCACACCATGGAATGGGTTGTTAGGGAAGTCCCCTCATCGAGTGTTTTTCCCTTTCCAATTGACCTTGTTGAACAAACGAGTTTAATCGGTTTGGTTTTCACTCAAAATCCTCCAAAGTGGTGACGGGCGTTCTACCAGTCAATTCCGTGAGGTGGATAAGGCTCTAAAGTGTGATTCATGACCATGCTAGGCATCTGTCTAGAGTCTTGCGGAATTTCGTTATGTTGTTGTACCTTTATTAAATTTTTCCTAGTTAACTAATTTCACCCCATGGTGATTAATTAACTCAGTTTTTTATGTAATAATGTAATTGCTCAAGCATGGAATTTTGTAATAGGGGCTATGAATGCAAAGACAAATTGCTATGAAACCCCCTAAGCCACTGCTTCGAGTCCCATGTCATTCTGATGAGTGGTTGAGGAGATAGACCAATCTTGTCTAAGCAAGGTCTATTTTTCCTAGGGAATTAATTAACTTCCCTAAGTCAAAATTCACATTTTTTTATTTTGAAGTAAAAAATCAAGAAATACCATGGTAAGTTGGTTTGGGGGTTCCTAAGCCTAGGAAAACTTATTCCAAAGTTTTTCACCCCCCCATGGCCTAGATATAATTTTTTCAAGTTATTTTTTTAATTTTCCTAAGTCAAAATGGAGAAATTTAAAAAATTAAATTGAAAATTTTTAATCTAAGC
>LPNX010617538.1:40702-61866 GCA_001517045.1 Pseudotsuga menziesii | reverse complement strand
GGAGTCAAGAACAAGGTGACAGCCTTGACTCGAGACTTGCCCCTAAGGACACACCGAGTGGCTTGAAGATTTCTGCCATGTGACCCAGGTGTGTGAAAGGCGGCAACACATCCAAATCCCAATAAAACCATTGTGGAGTGCTATGAACCATTTAGTATTGCAGGTGGGAAAGTAGAAACAAATATTCATAAAGATAAGTGCAATTCACTGCAAGGTAATTGCAGTAAAGAAGAAGGGGATGCTTTTCCTCGAGAACTCCACTCATTTTTCTAGACTTTGAAGATGGATGAAAAGAATATTCAAGAGGCCTTACACCTTCTCCATGACACACATGCTTCAGTGTCACACCAATTTTGGATAGTTCCTTGATTGGAAGATCAATCTTCTCGTGAAGTCAAGGAGCAAATTCAGAAGGCATTGTCTACAATCCAAGGTGACTTCTTGTAATTGCTTTCTGATATAGATGATTTGTTTGAGATTTTTGAGGTGTTGGACAAAGCATCCTTGAATGGTGAAGAAGATATTTGAAATATCACGCAAGATATGATGACCACCCAAGATTTCTTGAATGGCACTCAATGTGTACTCCAAGAGTCCAAGATGGAGATAGAGAAACTTCATGAGAAGTCACAAAGATCACACATGTCCTCATACACACCATTCAACCATCCTAACAAGGCTGATTGCGTTCTTTATCATATGGAGGAACCTCATGATATGGTGGATCATGAGATGCATTCGATTTTTCATGTGTTTGGGGACTGTGCAGAAAATCTTAATGAGAACCAAGCACTTGTGTTGATGTATTTGTAACTTCAGAATGTATTCATCTATGTATCTTATGTATTGTAACTCGACGTTTATTCCGGGATGTATCTATAATGTAATTGAGTCATTTTTTCATGCCCCAATGTTTCAATTGGGAGGATCAATAATGTAAACAAGTCATGTCAAGTCATTTTGGGTAACCCTCTGATTGTCTAAGGGTTAAAGTCCCCGCAGTTCTGGGGCACTAGGGTTATTAGACTCTCCTAGTAGAGGTCGGCCCTGGTAGGGTTTTAGTCATGTCAAGATTAGTATAAATAGAGAACTAGAGTCTCTATTTATCACACAACTCATACACACTCAAGTGTAGCGCATAGTTGAGGAAGGAGAAGATACTAGGGCTAGACAAGAAGAAGATTACTGCTATCAGGAGGTCACTTACTATTTTGGGCTTTTACTGTTTTGGTGCTGATTCTATCTCTGAGGAATTTGTGGGTTTTCTCCATTTATGGTTTCCCTGAGGAAAAACACTATGTTCATTGTCTCTTGTGTTTGATTGTTGTACTTGTTATTCTCTTAGTTAAATATCCTAATAATACTAGCTTAATGTTGAAAAACTAACAACCTGATCTTTCACAAAGAAAATTTGATATTTTTTTTGGAGAGGATCTCTTATCTATGGAAGAATCAAATGAGATCACCTTAGTTTTATAATCCAATGATGAAGAAGGTGCATCCATAATTTTGGTGGATGAGAATTGCAGAGAGTTGGTTTACAGTTCTTCACCCTACACTTCTATTTCAGCAACATCAGGTGGGGATGAAAATTGGGTGAAGGGATTTTCCTTATTGGCGCCACATGGAGAGCATGAGGCTCCCATAGGTGTCCATGATGACTTGATGAATGCACCATTTCCTTCCCAGTATAAATATAGGCATCCACTTTCATTCTTTGATGCCTCTTTCATTCACTTGCACCCTTTGAGTGGACCCAGTGGCAGAGAGTTAAGCCATTGGAGTTGTGCACTAGTTGTATGGTTGGGGGGATCATAAAATTTATCTAGGTGAGAAAGACTCATGGATGGAGAAGAATAGGCACATATTGTTTCCATGTGATTCCATTCATCCACATATGGATTGGGTGGAAGATTACATGTCACGCATGGAGTCTTCTAGCATAAATATTTATGCTCGTCATCAGTGGAAGGAAGCTAAGCAAGAAAACTGCCAAGAGAATTTGTTGAGATATATATCTTACATAAGGTGTCCACTGTGGAGGAAATCCACACATTTGGATGGATGCTTGCACCCTTTGACAGATGGCGGAGATTTGAGCCATTGTATGTGTTCACATGGAACTTTTGGTTGGAGTGTCGTTACGTTCCCTTGTTGGATGAGGAGACACATATTTGTCTTTCCTTCTTGCATTCTTGGAGACAATTTTGATGCATCATTTTATTGTGAGAATCTTGGGAATCCTTGTTGGTTGTATGATGCCTACCCTTCTTGTGGTTGGACATGGGATTTTCACCCTTGTCACTTGAGCCTCATGGATTTCATATTTGATTCTTATGTGCATTGGGCCCATAAGAACCTTCCTAAGAGATTGAAGAGACTGGTTTGGATTCATCCTCACTTTGGGGACATGTATTTTATGATGGGTATATCTCTATGTTTTAGCCTAGCTCAGAGAGTGACATACTTATATGCCATTTACATGATTCGGTCATTCTTCATGGTGTTATTGCTATCCTTCATAGTACCTTTCATGATGGTGGCTTCTGTATGATGTCGATGATGCTTAGGAGGATGCACACCAGACAGTCGGATCATGTAATTCCATGGGGTTTCAACTTTCTACCCTTGACTCTATTACATGGATACTTGAAGTTGAGGAAATGGGATCCAGGCATCCTTCTTTTCTAAGGAGTTGTGTTGGAAGGCATTCTCACTGATGGGGATGCAATGCAAGCAATGGGACCCTGGAATTGCTTGTCTTTGGAACATCTATTTACATGTTGGCTTAATGAAGCAAGTTAACCTTTCTTCACATCAGTTCATCTATGTGGTATCATGTTCGAGTTCTCTTACATGGGGGGATACTTCTTTTGGTGAAAAAATTTTGCAGCACCCTAGATTGCTTCTAGTTGAGGACAGGTAGACTTGGGAGTGGAGAACTATAATGTCCCTTCTTGGAAGGACATTGGAAGTGTTGACCTTTTCAAGTGACCAGGGGTTAAAAATTGAATTAATTAAATTATTCCTAGGGATTTTTAATTAATTAATACTATGGAGGCATGCAATATATTAAAATTCTAGTTTTGATTTTGTATGCAATTAATTATTATGAAAAAAAATTAATGTGGAAATGAGTTGTAATTGTCCTAGGTGACAAGGAGGGTGCATGGGTCCAAGTGGAACATGAGTTGGCATTCATAAATGGAAACATAGAGAAAACCAAGAAAATTCTAAAAATAACTCGAGCCAAAAAGATAGAAACTGCAGCAAAAACAATCTGTCATAAAAAATATGGACACTATCAAAAGCAAGGCAATTTTAAAAGAAGGAAAGTATAGGAAAAGTAGTCAGTCACAAAGAAGGAAAATTTTGGTCAAGGAGGGTGCAATTTCCATTTTGTTGAAAGGATGCAAGCAAGGAAACATCATCAGACATAAAGAATGCAACTTTTTCTCAAGGAGGGCGAATTTCAGTTTTGGCTTGAGTGATGCAAGCAGGGAAACAACATCTTAAGGCTGTACTTTCTATGTTCCTCAAGAAGTGTGCACTCATGGATTAGGGTAATGGTTTGCAAATGAGTAACTTGCTCAATATATGGATGACTTGCTCAACAAGTCACTCAAGCCTATAAAATAATCATTCCAACTCCATTTAACAATTTTGGATCATTAATGTTTTGGTGTTGAGTGAAGCTAAGCTTCTATTCTGAGTGATGTTCCTCAGTCACCTTTGGTGATGCGCCCTAATTCTCCATTCTCTTCTCTTCTCTTCAATTATTATGTGTAGACCACATGGAGCCAAGGAGAATCCATTTAAGACCAAGTTCAAGCTCTGATAACAACCATCCAGCCATGGAAGTCGAGCTCCAGTCAAGGAGACTTCACTTATGCTCTCAGATCGATGTTGGGTGTTAGTTACAAGCCTCCATTCCTCTATCTTCAGCAGCATTAAGGGAGATCAGATCCTCAAATTCCTTTCTAATCTTCTCATATCCTTATTCATGTTCTGATATCTTTTTTACAGTAAGAGTTCTGTCCAAGAAAGTCATAATGCTAAATTTTCATCAGAGAAATCGTCCAGTGCCCATTTAATGGGCCTTTTTGTAAGTTCTATGCACTAAATGTGATGTAATGGACATGATAAGAAAATATGATTTAGGTGATGAATAATATATGTCAAATAAACCACTGATTATCTTTATTTTCAGGTCTAATAAATTACAACATCAAAATTCATTGTTATTTCCTTACCCCTACTCTTTGACTAATTTTACAGTTTTTGATGTTGTGTATGATCTGTAAACTCAATTTGCATTTTGTAGGTTATAAATTCACCCAAAAAACCAAAATAACTCGCTTATTACAAATTATTTTGGGTCGTATAGTGTTGGAGTGGCCTCCTCTGCGCAGGCTTCCTTTAGGCTAAACTCCTAATTTTTTCCTAAACATCTTCAAACTGTCCAAAACTGTCCTAAACCTAAGTTAATGGATATTTGTGGCATAAAAAGTGACTTGTAACTCACCTAAGCATTCCATAAGCCTTGGCTGCTGGGAATTTATTGTTCAATCATAGTTTTCACTGGTTGGGACTATTCGAATCCTAGGAGTATACTTCAACATAGTTGATGCTCGAAACCTAAAAGGGCCCAACATCCATGTGCTTGGGGATATGAAAACTTAGTCTCCAAATTTTCCCTTTGGTTTCAGCCCCAAAACCTCTACCATTCTCAGTTTTACTGTCATTATTTCCTATGTCTTTCATTGTCAAAGAAAGTGCTCAATTAGTTTCTAAATTTTTATTTCACTTTGAAATAATATCACCAGTAGAGTTAATATTCAGATTTGATTCAAATATGGGATATTACACCCTGCTCCTAACTCAAAGAAATCAATCCAAGAATTTATGGGTAAATTTAATTTTGTGCGTAGCTTTATTCCTAATTTCGCATACATTATCAAACCTATCCATAATTTGTTAAAATTTGATCGAACATTTAATTGGGACCAAGCTGCTAAAAATTCATTTCTCGAAATAAAAAAGGCTATATCTTTGACACATGTTTTAGCTACTCCTGATTTTAAAAAATATTTTATAATCTATTTGTTAGTATCTAGTTAACACAAGTGCTAAATTTTGAAGATCTTTTGCAGGTGGGTTAGCACCATTTTTTAGCTAAACAGTTGGCAGGGGAGTAGGCAAATGAAAGGAGGAACAAGGTTTGAGAATTCCTTATCATGGGACCTCAAAGGACATAGATCAGGTCAAGCAGGTTATGTGGTGGTGAAAATTAATGGCATAGATACATAGAGAAACATAACGATGATGGAGGAATATTTCGCCGAGAAAAGATGCACAGTTTTAAAGGAAGTTTGACATTGACGGGACAAGGTTAAAGGACGCCCAAAATCGAGTGCCATATGAGCAGGTAAAGTAGTTCAACAGATGAATAGGATTTTGTAGCGGCAAACATGTGCAGGAAAATAAGTTGTGGAGAATTGTGAAATTTGTTACATCCTTCGAGTTTCAATGGTCGCTATCTAGGAGTGTTGAAGATCTACTATTGGGACGGATTTCGCATTGGAAACATGCCTGAAGGATAACTTATTTCAAGGTTGTGAAACCTTGTAGGGTCAACCTATTCTGATGGCCATGATCTTGAGCGAGCCAGATATACAAAGGAGAGGTACTTTATAGCCCTAACTTGTGCAGAAGTTAGCAGGAGGAAGCGCTGCAAAATGTTGGTAGACCCCACACCTCCGGACAGCAGAGATCTCATGAACGACTCACATTTATTTCACGATAGAAACATGTGCGAAGGTTAACAATACCAAGGATTATGAAATCACATACGGGACGCATTGTGGAATGATTAATATTTCTCGTAGAAGAGATCTACGATTGTGGTTCATTTAGCATAATCAAAGGTGCGAGGAGGAAAAGGAGCAGTGCAGGTGCGAAATGAAGTTGGAGCATGGACAAATTCAATGTTGCAGTTCTCACCTAGGAAAGTAAGACCATTAGAGATGTTCTAAAACATCATTTTCAATCAAGCAAGACTGCATCCCATATGCCGCATTGCCATTTTTTATCCAGCGTGTCTGTTACCTCATGGTTCATGTTTTATATGCAAATTATGGTGAAAGGATTCCACCTCAGGAGTTTTTTAGAATTTGAAATGATGATGTTGGATTGATTCTCAATTTTATAACCAAATTCAGCTATGTTTCGAGGTTGGTCTCGGGAGCCCATGAAACTATAAATGCACCCTCAATAGAGGAAGAAAGGTTTGCAACTTTCATTCATAAACATTCCGCTTTTGGTTTTTACGTCTTTGTAAACTTTCTTGGAAGTGTTAATGAGAAACATTCTTCTACGTTTTTGAGATTCATCACATTGTTCTACATTCAGTTCATGTTTCTTGTTTGCACCATTTCATTTATATAATTTCCTACTAATGCTCTCTACTTTTATATGAAGAATTTGTTTTATTAAGCGCTCCTTGTGTCAGATATTTCATTTGTGATGTGTTTATGATGGTTATTATAGAATTCATCCTATTTTAGGTGCTATGTATAAGTTATTGGCCTTATTGTTTTTGTTGCTAAAGGTAGTGCAAGAGATTCATCCACAGATAGGTGCCTCTTGCTTCACTGGGCTTTCTCCTCTTTCTCCTACCACCCTTTAAAGATATTTTACTGAATGTGACACCTACTTTTCCTCAGAGTACAAAGGAAAATCCCCACTCATTTTCACTGTAATATCCTTTATTGACTCATGTTGTGACTCCATTACCCAATGGTACTTATTGTTTGACTGTCTTACCATTTGTAAATCTACAAATACCCCATTCCCCTCAGAAATATATCCTTCTAAATGCTTGCTTAAAGCCATATGTATATGTGAATGTTTTTTTGTGACAAGAGAGATCCCTCTCTAACTGTATTGGCTAGAATACAGTCTAAATATTGGTTTGAAATGGTTACCCATGTGACTTCCTACCACAACCATAGGAAAATTACAAGGTGATAACATCTTGGCGTCATTTTTGGGGAATAATCACTATCATCTCCTTGGGAAAATGACATTGTTTATTTCTAAGACCTGGTTGAGCAAATGGTCATAGACACATACTGTTTGTACATGCTCTGGTGACTCCACACAAATTTTGAAGGTGACTCCACTCGAAAATAATGGCGGCTAGAAGAACCAACACGAGGAGAAATCCTGATGCAGATTCTTTCCAAGAAATATTTGATCTAGAAAGTCTAATTCGAAGGGCCAATAAGCTGCAAAGTTTAGTCAAAACTCTTTCCTTTCCTACTTAAGGTGTTGTCTATGTTAATGATATATCTTAACATTGCAATGAGGAGTTTGGACTAGCTTTCCCTAGAACTGAATATGAGTCTAACCTCTCTGATGTGATCTCTTATACTTCTACATTTGATTTTCCCTGCATTTCCTGGTCACCCCAGACCTTAGAGCCTCTAGGAAAGGATCTCCAACACTTGCTTGACCAAGATTTCCCTACTCTTACTACTAAATCTACCCCATTAAATTCCACTTTCATAAGGCAATATGCTGCCACTTATTTGTCTCCCACTGCTTATAGGAAAAATCAACATTCATCTTCTAGTTTCACAACTCCCTACATTTCTATAGCTCCTCACAGCTTACCAATTTATGTTCCACCAAACTTAGTCCCCCTTGTAAACTTTGTTATACCTCCAAGCATGGAAAATAGGTTTTCCCCTCTTCGTCTTCACCTCACTCTTCACGATCTCCCTTTGGGATACTCCCAAAGGCTTAAACAGTTCAATGGGGAGAGGGGGTATTTAGCTAAGAACACTTGGGATGGTTTTTAGATTGGATAGACCTAGAAGAGGTGGACCATGATGATGTTAAGGTTAGATTATTTTCCCAAAGTCTTACTAGAGAAGCAAGAAAATGGTACAAAAACCTCCCAGCCGACTCTATCCAAAGCTATTAAGCCTTTGAGGACTCTTTCAAGGATAAGTGGGTAGACAAGAAGAACCCTAAGTAATATCTCTATCAATGTCATTCCATGAGGAGAAGGTAGAGTTAATATGTCCAAGATTTTTCTGACAGGTTTATAAAGGTAGACAATGCCATTCCTACCTAATTTAAACCTCCTATTGGTTCTACACAACTCCCGTATGCTAAAGCTTTCGACAGTGAGTTTACCTTTTGGCTAAGTGAGAGGAGATCAGCTGCCTCAGCACCTGTGATGAAATATTCCATAGAGGTGGAGGTAAACCTAACTGCTACAAGAAAGAAGAAAATAGATGAGGGAGAATGGAGAAGGGAGGAAGGAGAGCAGAGAAGAGATGATGGAGAATTCGGGGAATGGAGAAGAGAGGAAGGAGATAGAGGAGAGAGGAGAAAAGATAAAGAACCTAAACAACCCTCTACCTCTAGCTCACAAGTGGCCAGAATAGACACGATGCTAAGAACCGTGGAAAGGATGATGGAGAGACTCTATGTGGATGGTATACTGCCTCCCAGGGAGAATCAAGAAAAATAGAATAGGAATCAAAATGCTAGGAGGCCATAGGTTCTCTAGAACAGGAACAGGGACCAGCGAAACCCTCCTGATCCACCTGTCAGACCTCCTTTTCAAGAAAATTATGTGGATCAGTATGGTGAAAATCAAGTCAAAGATGAAATCCATCATCTAGACACTGACTCTCTCACCACCTTTCTCACCAAAGAAGAACACGACAATGCTTGTTTTGAAAGGGAAGAGATGCCCGCAGATGAAACAGAAGACTTCAGGATATGATACCAACTTGTTTTCTTGGATGCGCAGATACATATTAGCCTAAGAAATATAGATGTCCCTATTGTGAGAAATAAAGACTCATGAAACAAGGCCTCTACTAGCAAGCCTAAAGGTGACACACCCTCTAAGGAGGGATCTAGAAATGTGCTAGAGGCCAAAGGGAAGGAAAGAAGAAAAAATAATCCAAGTGTTGATTAGGGACAAACTTCTTTCATCCTAGAGGCCGAAAATTCCAAGATCAAGATCTTTGTCCCCCTTACTGAATTATTGAAAAACTCTGAATACCACTCCAAAATTGCCACAGTACTGAAACCCCCAGGGGAAATATATGTCATATCAGATTCCTTGAATATTCAGGATGATAGGCCCACCACTCTATTTAGACCCCATGTAGGTGAGCCTTCTCATGAAGAATTTCCCCCTTACTATGTCTTCCTAAACATCCATAATGTCATACTACATAATGCCATGCTTAATTTAGGAGCCTCTCACAATTTGATGCCCAGAAGAATCATGGATGAACTGGGATTAGAAGTGACCAAACCCTACAAAGATCTCTTCTCTTTTGATTCTAATAAAGTCAAGTGCCTAGGATTGATCAAGTATTTGGTCATCTCTTTATCCCAAAACCCTGCCAAAACCCCTGTCATGGATGTGGTTGTGGTTGACATTCCTCTGAAGTTCAGAATTTTGTTGTCAAGATCTTGGGAAGCCAAACTCAAAGGTGCCCTCCATATGGACATGTCATACGACACTATCCCTATCTTTGGGATACAGAGAAGGCTCTTTAGAGAGAAGAAGTTGGCATACATGGTGATCAACACTGAGAGGCCACACAATCACCCCATATATTCGTTGGACATGAAAATGGGCTCCTCTATTTTCTTCACAAAAGGTGGCGAAGGCTGTTCGAGTTCACAGAATGTTGCTTTTGTGCCTACTTGGGAAGAACTGGAGGGAGTGTGGGATGTGATCTTTGACGGGGAAGCATGCAGAGAAGGGGCAGGAGCTCTAGTGTGGGTGAGACCACCAAGAGGGAGGGATTTGAATTATTCTTACAAGCTTGCTTTTAATTGTACAAATAATGACGCTGAGTATGAAGCTATGGTGTTATCCATTTAGATCCTAAAGGATTTTCAAGTCAGGAGGGTAGTAATACATGGGGATTTTGAGCTAGTGATTATAAATAAGTGATAAGTGAGTATCAGGCCAGACATCCCAAGATGAGAAGTTACATAAATGTTGCCTAGGACCTCATAGATTGTTTTGAAGAATGCAATTTCAATCTAATCCCCAGATTGCAAAATTGTATAGTTGATTCCCTGGCCACTTCTGTTATGGTCTTCAAGGTCCCTATGCACCCTAGCGTGAAATATGAAGTCGAAGTTAGGAAAGGGGCCTCTGTCCCAGATAACGTGAAGAGTTGGAAAGTATTTGAAAATAACAAGAAAACCCAGAAATTCCTCACTCTCACTAGGGAGTTTGATGTATTGACTATTGATGAAGAAAATGAGCTTCTAAAGGAGGCCACTCCCACTCAAGAAGCCTTGATCCATACTATTTCTCCCAAAGAAATTCCCCGAGAGGAGGATGTTGCTCTTGTTGAAGATGCTGATGGTGGAGAAAATGAGGAAGCTTGGGAGCCAGAGTTACAGGAGGTTGATGGACAGCAAGGAATATGTGAACAATCTTCGTGGCAAGGAGATCCTGCAGCTGAAAGGTAACTCCATCCCCAGAGGTCTAGTTCTTTTAGGAAAAAAAATCGATCCTAATGATGTGGCTAAAGAACCTCAACTGGTCCCAAGCTGTGAAGATGTTGAGGATGTAAATATTGGGACAGAAGATCAGCTAAAGGTCATCAAGATATCAAGAACCCTCTCATATGAAGCCAAGCAGAAATACATCCAACTAATGACAGAATACTCAAATGTGTTTTCTTGGAGATATAGTGACCTTAAGGCTTACGATACAAGCATAATGCAGCATACCATACCAATAAAAAAGGATGAGATTCCTTTCAAACAGAAGCTGAGAAGGATGAATCCCAAACCGTTACCCCTGATAGAAAAGGAGATCAAGAAGTTATTTGAGGCCAAAATCATTGTATCCCTCAAATTCTCACGTTGGGTGGAAAATCTGGTCCCTGTTAGGAAGAAGAATGGGGAAATTAGAATATGCATTGACTTTAGGAACTTGAATAACATTTCTTTAAAGGACCATTACCCACTTCCCAAAATGGACCATATCTTGCAGAAAGTAGTGGATTCATAAAGGATCTCCACTCTATATGGCTTCTCAGGTTATAACTAGATCGTGGTGCACCCGGAGGATCAAGAAAATACAACCTTCACCACACCCTGGGGCACTTTCATGTATGCTAAAATGCCATTTGGGCTTCTGAATGCAGGGGAAACCTTCCAGTGGGCCATGGACATAGCTTTCGTTGATGAAAAAGACAAAATTCTAGTCATCTATCTAGAGGATATCACTGTTTTTTCCAAATCTAATGAAGAACGCGTTCTACACCTATTGAGAATTTTCAGAAATGCAGAAAGTTTGACATCTCCTAGAATCCAAAAAATTCATTCTTTAATCTCTCATGAAGGCATCAGGATAGATCCAAATAGGGTTGAGGCAATCAACAAAATCGAGCTCCCTCGGAATAAAGTCGAGGTTCAATCTTTCCTGGGGAAGGTAAATTTTTTGACAAGATTTATTGTTGCCTTTGCCGAAATAGTGAAATATATAACAGACATGTTGGGAAAGGATAAAGAAATCAAGTGGACTCCTGAATCCAAACAATCCTTTGAAGACATAAAGTAGGATATATCTGAATCACTTGCACTTGCAAGCCCTTATTTTCTAAAGACTTCCTCATATTTTCATTTGCCTCAAAGCACGCAGTGGCAAGGGTATTGTTGCAGAAGAATCATGAGGGACGTGAACAACCCATTTCTTTTTTACAGCAAGACCCTGAGAGATTCTTCCCTAAAGTATAATATCATGGATAAGCAATCTTATGCTCTTGTGGAGGCCTTAAAAGATTTTTGGGTATACATCCTACATTCCTATATCATTGCTCATGTCCCCACTAGTGCTGTGAAGGACATTCTAACTCAACCGAATCCTGAGGGATGAAGGGGGGAGTGGATAGCAGTCCTACTTGAGTATGACCTCGAAATTAAGCCCACAAAATTAATCAAAGGCCAAGGACTGGCCAAGCTTATGGACCAATCCAATTGTGATGCCCTTAGCCTTCACATGATTGCTAAGTTGTCAGCAAAAGAGAAAAAATCTCAGGCATAGCCAAGTCCCCTGGTAGGTGAGCATTTTCTGTCATCCTCGTGGTACACTGATATTATTTTTTTGTTACAGCATCTGCAGGCCCCAAAAGGTATGGACAGGACAAGGGCCAGATTTCTCAAGCAAAAAGCATCCAGGTTTTGCATCCTAGAAGGAAAATTGTATAAGAAGGAGCCAAGAGGGGTGTTGCTGAACTGTGTGGATGAGCAGGAGGCAAAGAGACTCATTGTGGAATTCCATGCAGGAGAATGTGGAGGCCATCACTATTGGAATGCCACTGTAAACAAAATCATGAGGGCAGGGTTTTATTGACCCACCATATTCTTCGATACCCATAAGAAAGTTGTTTCCTGCCACAAAAGTTAGATCTTTGAGGGGATAAGGAAGCTATTCCCTTGAATTTGAAACCCATACATGTTGAAGCCCCTTTCCAACAATGGGAGCTAGATTTCATTGGAGAAATAAATCCACATTCCTCAGGGAAACACAGGTGGATCCTCACTGCCACTGACTACTTCACGAAATGGATCGAGGCCATCCCCACAAGACAAGCTACGGAGACAGTGATCATGTAGTTTCTAGAGGAGCATATCCTGTCAATATTTGGGGTTCCCAAGAAGATAATAACTAACAATGCTCTCGCATTCAATTCTAAGAATATGGTGGATTTATGCTTCAAATATCACATACAGTTGGGACATTCTACATCCTACTATCCCCAGGGAAATGGGAAAGCAGAATCTTCAAATAAGAGCCTCATGAGAATCATCATGAAGCTACTCTAGGAAAACAAGAAATCTTGGCACACAAATCTAATGCTTTGTGGGATGACAAAATTAGTGTGAAGAAGTCTATAGCCACCTCATCTTTCCAGCTGGTTTATGGCTCTGAAGTGATTTTTCCTAGTTCCTCGAGCTTACCAGTGATGAAATTGCTATAGGAAAAGGAAACAAAAACACATCCAACTCAAAGGAGGATGTATCAGTTGATTGAACTACAGCAGTAGAGGGAGCAGTTAATTGACCGAACTTAGAAATTTTAGGAGAAAATGAAAAAAATATTTGACATAAGTACAAATCCTGATGATTTCTAGCTGAGAGATGTAATTTTGTTGTTGGATGTTCCACATGAGGAAAAAGGGAAGCATGGTAATTCGAATCACCTGTGGAAGGACCCATATAAAATTGCAGCCTTCAAAGGAAATAATTCCTATGTATTGGATGAGATGGAGGGCGGTCTAGTATCTGGAGCTCCTATAAATGGGAGGATCCTCAAAGGTTTTCCAGATGACAAGGCGGAGGATATACAGCAAGAATGCACTATAGTTCTAAACAATGCAAAACCGCCAAAGAACAACATCACGAAGAATGAATACCTCGCATTAAAAAAGCTCCAAGATAGGACAGACATTATGGTTCTCAAAGAAAACAAGGGGAACAGCACGATCATTTTAAAAGCTAAGGATTATAAAACAAAAATGGTTGAGCATTTGAACAGTGGCTTCTATCAGAAAATCACAAAGGATCCATTAAAAAAGGTAGTGAGAGAGGTCACCTTGGCAATAAAAAAGTCCTCCTTAGATGAAGAAATGAAAAAGAAACTCATTTCAAAGAATGCGTATGCTTATCGAAGATATATAAAGTAGGCATTCCACTTAGACCCATCATTAACACAATAGGATCACCAACGTATGATCTGGCGAAACACTTAGCAAAGACTCTAAAACCCTTGGTCGGAAAAACCTCCGCATTCATCAAAGACTCCTCACAGCTGGTAGGAAGATTGAAGGAGTGGAAGGTGGAGGAAAATGACTTATTAACCAGTTTTGATGTAGTCTCACTCTACACAAAAATTCCAATCAATGGGGCTGTGGAAGTCATCAAGAAGGTATCAAATCCTGAAAAAGCGCACGTGGTTGAGATATGCCTCAAGTCGACTTATTTCTGCTTCCAAGGGGGAATTTATGAGCAAATGGAAGGCGTTGCAATGGGCTCACCACTATCACCAATTGTGGCCAATATTTTCATGGAGTACTTCAAAGAAAAAGCATTAAATTCGTTTCCAGAAAAACCGAGATGGTGGATGAGATTTGTGGATGATATTTTTAGCAAGTGGCCACATGGAGAGGAGGGGTTAGGTGAGTTCCAAAGCCACTTAAACGCTCAATGTGACATTATCAAGTTCACTTCAGAAAAAGAGGAAAAAAGTTCCCTACCTTTCTTGGATGTGCTTATAACAAAAAACCCTGATGGATCTCTGTCTCACCAAGTATATAGAAAGAAGACACATACGGACAGATGTCTTCATGCTGACTCACACCATCATCCATCCCAAAATATTGGTATAATAAACACCTTAGCAACACGCGCATGGAGGGTCCTAGACACAGATCACGTAAAAGAAGAATCGGAGCACATCAGAACAGCACTCATTAAGAATGGATATAATGGTAAGGAGGTTGATAAGGTTTTCCATAACATAAAAAAGAGAAGACACAAAACCAAAGAAAGAGACACGACTCTTCCAAGAATCACCCTTCCTTATATCCATGGCACCACAAATAAGATCGCAAATATCTTGAAGAAGAAAGACAAAAGGGTGGCATTTGCTCCTCCTAATTCAGTTAAAAACTTGCTTGACAAGGCCAAATATCCTGTTGATCCGAAAACCATAAAGGTGTCACACAAAATACCATGTTCGTGCAGAGAGGCCGACATAGGTGAGACTGGAAGGTCAATTAAAACTAGGCTAAAAGAGCATAGTGCAGATTTATGGCGTGATAGAAAAAAGAGCTCAGCCATAGAAAAACATTCCCATAACACTAAACATCACATCTTCCTAGAAAACTCTAAAGTGTTAGTGATTGTCCCTAACTATTACAAAAGAAAAATTCGCAAGGCCATTGAAATTGAAAAATGTGGTAAAAAATTCAACCGAGATGATGGTTTAAAACTTAAAGACGCCTAGAAACCTATCATTAAAAAACTTATTAAGCAGTAAAAACTTTCTAATAAACTAAATAAAAAAGAAATTCATAGTTTGTCACATTTTTACCCTAATCATTAATCCTTATCCTATTTTATCATATTAAAAATTTAAAAATAAAAAAACCACAACAACTTAAAACTATTTATTTTAAAGTTTTAAATAATAATAAAAACTTCCTTAAATATTATTACATTACACCCTTAAAAAAACCTCAATTGGACTATAATAATCTTGAAGTATTATAAAAATAAAATTAAAATTTTTAATTTATTGTAGCCTTTCTAATTTAAATTTTAATAAAAAAAGTGTCTAAAAAACTCAATATTTAACAACTTCTAAAAAATAATAAAAGACTCTTCATAAGTGTTAAAAACACTAATTCATTTTACATTACTTTAAAAAATTAAACAATTGTTAAAAAAACTTTATACTAAAAATTAAATTATAAAAAAAATTAAGACAATAATGTATATATTAAAAAAACAAGTTTTAATATAAAAAACCGACTAAAAACTAAAAAACGGATTTATATAATACTGTAAATGAATTATTAACTATTTAATAAAAAAAACCTAAGTGCAAAAAAGAGCGAGATCCACATCTCCTGAGGATGAACCTACTTAAGAGGTTCGAAACTGGTCGAGAGATAAAAATCCTACCGCATATTTCCTATTGATACAATTGATACAAGTTGTGGAGAATTGCGAAATCTTTTACATCCTTCGAGTTTCAATGGTCGCGATCTAGGAGTGTTGAATATCTACGATTGTGACGGATTTTACAGCGGAAACATGTCCGAAGGATAGCTTATGTCAAGGCTGTGAAATCTTGTAGGATCTACCTATTTCGATGACCACAATCTTGAGCGGGACAGATCTACGGAGGAGAGGTACTTCGCATCCTTGACTTGTGCGGAAATTAGCAGGAGAAAGCCCTGCAAAATGTTGGTATACCTTGCACCTCTGGACGACGGAGATCAGGCGGTGATCTAATCAATGGCTTGGATTAATTTCATGATAGAAACGTGTGCAAAGGTTAACAAGACCAAGGATCACAAAATTGCATAAGGGCTGCATCGTGGAACAATTGAGATTCCCCATAGCATAGATCTGCGGTTGTGGTTCATTTAGGATAGTCAAAGGTGCGAGGAGGAAAAGGAGCGGTGTGGGTGCGAAATGAAGTTGGAGCATGGACAAATTCAATGTTGCAGTACTCGCTTGGGAAAGTAAGACCATTAGAGATGTTATGAAACGTCATTTTCAATCAAGCAATCTTGCATCCCATACGCCGCATTGCCATTTTTTATCCAGCATGTCTGTTACCTCATGTTTCCTGTTTTACGTGCAAATCATGGTGAATCTGCCACCTCAAGAGTTTGTTAGAATTTGAAATCATGATGCTGGATTGATTCTCAATTTTGTAATCGAAATCAGCTCTGTTTCAATGTTGGTCTCGGGAGCCCATGAAACTATAAATGTACCCTCGATAGAGGAAGAAAGGGTTGGAGCTTTCATTCAGAAACCTTCTGCTCTTGGTTTTTACGTCTCTGTAAACTTTCTTGTAAGTGTTAATGAGAAACATTCTTCTGCGTTTCTGAGATTTATCATGGTGTTCTACATTCAGTTCGTGTTTCTTGTTTGCATCATTTCATTTCTGTAATTTCTTGCTAATTCTCTCTAGTTGTATATGAGGAATTCATTTTATTAAGCGCTCCCTATGTTAGATATTGCATTTGTGACGTGTTTATGATGGTTTTTATAGAATTCACCCTCTGTTAGGTGCTCTGTATCAGTTATTGGACTTATTTTTGCTGCTTCTAAAGGTGGTGCAAGAGATTCATCCACAGATAGGTGCATCTTGCTTCACTGGTATTTCTCCTCTTTCTCCTACCACCCTTTAAATATATCTGACTGAATATGACGCCTACTTTGCCTCATAGTACAAAGGAAAATACCCACTCATTTCCATTGTAATATCCTTGATTGATTCAAGTTGTGACTCCATTTCCCAATGGTACTTCTTGTTTGTTTGTCTTACCATCTTTAAATATGCAAATACCTTGTTCCCCTCAGAAATCTAGCCTTCTAAATGCTTTCTTAAAGCCATATGTATATGTGAATGTTTTTTTGTGACAAAAGAGATCCCTCTCTAACTGTATTGGCTAGAATATAGTCTAAATATTGGTTTGAAATGGTTACCCCTGTGACTTCCTACCACAACCATAGGAAAGTTACAAGGTGATAACACTATGCTAACACGACAAAAGATGTCATCTTAGTTGTCCTCATGTAGAAAAATAAAAATGGTGTTGAACAACCAATAGCCTATATGAGTCAAAGTCTATCTGAATCAACCACCTCTTATTCTTTGATTAAGAAACACGCTTATTCATTAGTTAAGGCAATTGAAAAATTATGACACTTGATTCTTGGTAAGCATACTCTCATGAAAGTACCACTTCTAGCTGTTAAATTTCTACTTTCACAAACTTATCTATTAGGAAAATTGGCCCGCTAGCTTACTAAGATACAAGAGAACGATCTTACCATTCGTCCAAATACCATAAGAGTTAGAGACTTGGCACTACATTTAGCTCAACGTGCAACTCCATCAATTGACAATACATCTAATGATGAATATGTCTGGAATCCATTTTTTATGGAATCTCAACATATAAATTGTTTGAACATCCTTGGTACAAGAATGTCATTTTCTATTTGAGCCATGAGCATTGTCCTAATGGTGTAAATAATAATGAAAGAAAAAAAGTAAGGCTTGAAGCAACCAAATTTATCATCATTGCTACTTTCCTCTTTCGTAGATCTCCTGATGGCATACTACTTCATTGTGTCGATGACATTATGTCATGTAAGATCCTTGAATCCTTATATGTTTCCTTTGATGAGAGAATTCATGCAGGAGGACATTTTGTTTCCTAGGAAATGGCACATAAAATCCTTAGGACAAGTTATTACTAGATAAAGGTTTTCCAAGATTCACTCAAATTTGTTCAATAATGTGATTCCTGTTAGTGAGCAGTTGGTAAACTGAAATTTTCATCCATTCCATTAAAATCAGTTACAACGGTTTGCCTATTTAAAAAATGGGGACTTGTCTTTATTGGCCCTATAAATCCTCCGTCCTAATCTGGTCACATATTTATTTTAATGGCAATTGATAATTTTGCAAATGGTTAGAAGCAGTTTCTATTAAAAATGCAAAAGATGAACAAGTTATTTCATTCTTGGAAAACACCATTTTCTCTCGCTTTGGGATTCCACTTAGCATTGTCACAGATAATGGTCATGGTATCATTTTGAAAGAGGCAACAAACACTAAAAAAATATTTTGGTAATTGAGATAAAACTGCAACATTTGAAACAAGACAGAAAGTTTTGTTATGGGACTGAGCTCACGTAGAAAAAGGGAAACATACTAAGTATCAAAATCTATGGATAGGATCTTATACAGTTGCCTCAGTGGTTGGAAAACATTCATATCTGCTAAAATATGAATATGACAAACTCATAGCATACACTACAAACGGGTCTCACCTCAAACAGTATTATGATCCACCATAGGATCATACTAGCGCTTAAATGATAACATTTTGCATTTTTTTGTAAATATTTTGGTTTATTTAGAACTACTCTATTATTACACCATTTGTGATAATTTCCATCATAGACCAGTGACACAATAAATTTGTTTGGTTAGCATTGATGATTAGTCAGTGGTTATTGCAACTAAATGACTAATTGAATTCATTTATAGGGAAAAAGAAACATGTGCTACCTGAAAATCATCAATGGTTTTGTCGATAGTAGGCTTGCATCTAATTATTTTCTTCATCTTCAAATTTTCAGCTAAAAGTTCCTTGCTAAATATAATTTATCCCATACATATATTTCCCTATTCCTCTCCCTTCTTTATGTAATCATTCCAACCTTGCATGAAATCAACTAGTAACCTACTATTTATGTTAGTTCATGCACTAGTCATTGCATAAATATACTCATCCTTCTTCATCCTGACAAACCAAATATCGAAGATTCAAGCTACCACACATCCCTACCATTGAAGTCACCAATGTTGATACTCAATTTTGCATCTGTTTGAATTTTCGCAAAGTGTTGCAAAACTTTTGCTTCATTTATTAGACCCTCCAAAAAAAATTATTTTCCTTAACTACGCAAAAAAAAAGTTCTTTCAAAGAACTAGCCTAACCTTATTAAAAGGGAAGGGGTCCTACTGAATAAACAAAAAGAGTGCAAAAGAACATTAATATTCAGGGAAGAAAGGAAGTGGATTTATTTTAATGTTGGTTTTATTTGTATGCGGTTCATTGCATTATTGGTTCCTATGCTACAAACATATCATTTAAATTGCTCCTGGTGGTGTTCCAGATGTGGTTGAATAACTTGGAATGTTGGTTTATGTTAATTTGAAAGTATGGAGGCGTCGGATACAAATTTTATATTTCCATTTAAATCAAACCTTACTATGATTGAAAATATTTCTAATGGAACAGAGCATAAGGAAAATTCAATGCTTCGAGGTGGAGGAATGGTGCTCTGGCACTCTGGCTCTCCAGGCGATGTGTTGCGCTCTTTGGTACTGGATTTGTTGCTTTCTTTCTGATCATGGACCCTTGTTTGGTTTGTAGGATTTTCGTTGGGTTGCTGCATTATTTTTATCACACTTTCCCTTCTGTTTTGCGAGACTTTTGTTGTGTGCCTTTCTATGGTTTGCACCTTGTTGGTCAAGGGAGGACTTACTTCCAATGATTTCGTATTTGGTGTGTCTATTCTAGGTTTTCAGACTTGACCGACATTCCTAGGGTTTTTTTTTCCCCCGTGGGTTTGGGTTGTGTCTTTGGATCTATTCATCGGCACATGTTTTTGGGTTGCATAATTCCTGTCGTTACCCCTCCATGTCAAAGGTTCAGGGTGCTTTCTTGTCGATACTTCTTGACTGACTGGTGGGGTTTTAGGATTTGTGTTGTTTCGTGTTTTCTCTAGGTCTTCCAGTGGTTTCTCAGGAGTCAAGTCGACATCTCAATGCGGACCTACTACCAACCTGATAAAAAAAGTGGGAATTTTGATTTTTCTTTTATCTTTGTGTTTTTACTCTATGGCTCTTGATCTCCACTGTCGCTTTCATCTTTGGGTTTCACCCCTGGTTTCGTCCGTGTCTCAGGTTCACTGAGGTGGCTCAACCTTTGGGGTTGATTCCAAGCTTTTGGATTAATCCTGGTGTGAGGGTTCATTGTTCCAAGTGGTCTGGGGTCTGCTCAACGAACCTTCCTAGGGTTATAAACATAAATGGCCGACCCCAAAACACAGGATTTACAAAACAACAAGATACAAGTTCTGGGCATGGACAAAAACGTCCTAGAAACCAAATTCGATAATGGTGAATGGGGAAAAACGACCCAGGATGAGAAATTCATTTCATAAACATTCAATGGGCTTCATGTGGGCAAAAATGGCCCCTTCAATCCCCCAATTCGTGGATCTACTATCCCATTGACTATGCAACACTAAAAACGAAATTCCCCAGTCGTGTGGAGGAGGAAACAAAAATTATTATTTTGCTCAAGTTCGATCCTACCACACAAAAATATGTAGTTTGAGAAGGATGGGGGTAAATATTGATCAAAATGTTTTGTGTGCACTTGCCAGATCGTCTTGAATGTTGGCTAGCTAGATCTCTGTCTTTAACGCTGATATGGGACATGGGGGTCAGGTCAGATTTTACTTGCTCATCATACTGGATACTATTCAAATACTCAAGTAACTACCATGACTCCCCAAGATCAACAACCACTTTGATTCTTTGCATGAAAAAATATTATTCATACTTACCAGTTTTCCAATGCCACAGAAAACCCTGTATAACCTCAACGTTCTTGAATTGAAAATCATTAACCAATTTCCTAATATGAAACAAAATATCTATATTGATGTAACATCCCCATGCCTCCGACCATCGAAGAGGACGCGACACAGGCTTCAATCACCCGGGCTAAGAGCCCCATGAACATGTACAGGCATAAAATTTACTGAAC
>LPNX010617538.1:26340-40630 GCA_001517045.1 Pseudotsuga menziesii | reverse complement strand
ATTTATCATGCACAGATGCAATCATCTATCATACACAGCGGAAACATCATACATTTAAGCCAGCATTCATTCAACATGTTCATTACATATTCATTAACATACATTACAATTGCAGAAGTAAAATGGACAGATCACTTATCTTATGAAGAACTCCTTCCGCAACCAGCTACGTCGCTGCAACGTTCCACCCAACCATAGGCCAGCGTGCTCCTTAATCTCTCAGCAATGCTGCCACCCCCGAGCTAGGCATGATTCTCCAAGGAATAAGGGAACAAGCAGGCTTACACATAGCCAGGGATACACAAAACACAGCCAAGCCAACACAGTTGGGTTTATCAGGCCATTAAGGAGCTGGAGAAGGCAAATTGCTAAGCTGGTGAGCTCATTACAGAGCCAAGAACACCTACACCAGAACTAGCCTGACCTCTAAGACACCCAAACACACCCAACACAAGGAATCAGTCCCTTCTCTGCTGCACAGTCCTTCAGGCCCTGCATTCCCTTCCAGTGCTATTCAGGGGTGATGGAGAAGAAGGCCAGCCCTCTAGCTCTGTCTGTGTGGGTTCCAACCACCAGGTTTATCAAGCAAATCTAAGCCAACATCTCTGCTCCTCTCACAGTCCGAAGACCAAACATTGCACTCCAGCAATTAATTTAGCTATCACAGCTTAAACCAGGGAAAAACGAATTCTGAGTC
Source organism: Pseudotsuga menziesii (assembly GCA_001517045.1). Classification (NCBI taxonomy): domain Eukaryota; kingdom Viridiplantae; phylum Streptophyta; class Pinopsida; order Pinales; family Pinaceae; genus Pseudotsuga; species Pseudotsuga menziesii. The sequence goes on along the minus strand of LPNX010617538.1, from coordinate 39,933 downwards.
ATTCTTGGCCCTATCGTGGCCAAAATGACTCTTCAAACGAAATTACAACAACCCCAAAAGATGTAAGGAATACCACGGCAACATAGCCAACAACGTGGGAAAATAACAATGCCGAAATGTATCAGGGAGTATAGCTTACAGCAAACGTGGGGAAATACAGCTCGTCCTGGGCAACAAAACCACTGAGACAACACATAAGGATCCCACAGAGAAAGAGAGAAATACCAAATTTCGACAGTCCCAGCATCCACGATTTCGCAGAGAAAGAACGACGTGGTAAAACCCAGAAATTCCTGTGCGTGAGAGGAACAATCAGACCCCGTGAGGAACTAACAGCTCTTCCTGGGCGCGTGGGTGAACAATAACAGCTGAGAGGACACGAAATTTGATGTGCGCGAGTAACAGCAACAAATTCCCTGCGTGAAGGTGAGCAACAATGGCAAGGACGCGAAATTTCAGTGCGTGGGTGTTCAGCAACTCGTGGAGAGAGGAAGAAAATTCTGCGTGGGTGAAGAGTGCGTGAAGGCTTCCCTTTGCCATTCCGAAGTCAACTGTAGGTGGAGTGTGCATGGAGGCATGGACTAACAATCCTGCCACGCCACTCCCAAATCAATTAACTGCCATAACTTCCCTCAGCTACCAGCAGAAAATATTAACTGAAGGTGGTTGGGATAAAACAAAATGAGAAGACACATGGGTTTTTTCCCCCTTTTGGCTCAATGTTTGACAAATTCCCCCCCACATCCTTATCCTTGGGAAAATCATGCCCCATTCGATTTAGTTGCCACGACGGTAGCTGGTTGTGTTCATTTTAATTATAGATGCATATTTACATGATGACCAACATAATATATATGCTGCATGCCCCGATATACCATCGGTGACAAATTTAAATCCAAGACATAGCATAACCGATCAATGGTGGGGCCTTGGCCTTTAACTCCACACCATGATCATTTACAATATACACATCATATACATCTAATGTAACGGGGTCAAAACCGGGACATTACAATTGACTAAGCCTTATGCAACATCAAAATCCACAATCCCAAGTTCCAAGATGTAAGAATAGTCCACAACAACTTTTGATTTTTGACATAACTAGATAAGTGCTTAAATATATGGATTTTAAGCAACATTTTTTGCTTTTTGACATAACTATTTGGGTTTCTATACTACTACACTAAGCTAAAAATATAAGGATATTATTAGAAAGTCATCACAAAATTACATGGCTTATCACCTACCCAGTTTGTATTGCTATGAGAACTGATAACCAAATTCAATTAATTAGAAGAACTTAGTTCATTAGCCAAATGAGTATTTCATATTTTTGAAAACCCATTGCACATGGAAAACCATCCTAGTAGAAGGCCTCACCTCAGAGGGCTCAAAGCTCGAACCCATGACCTCCCCCAAACCAAAAGAGTGTGTGCACATCTCACCAATTGAGCTAACCCTTGGGCTCTTAATTGGTTTAATTATTTATAAAGTATATTCTTGATAAAAATATTATAAAGAGTTACCATCAAATATTATTGTTATAATTAAATAATCTTTTAATTAGAGAGTTTATCAATTATTACTATTATAATTAAATCATCTTTTAATTAGAGAGTGTGCAATGAAAGGATTGGTAAGATTTTCTTTTAAAAGTATGTCTTTTAGATTATTTTAAAGGTTGTTTTCACTTTATGTAAATCTGGTTAAGTTACCCACATTTATTGTGATTGGGGTTGAATTTATCTTAGATAGTTTTTTATTTTTTTTAACTCCTTGGAATGTACATATGATTTTAATCATAAAGAATAAATTACTATTCATTAAAATATTCTAAATAAAATAAAATAAAAATCTACATAATTTTCTTATTTTTTTACTTCTTTGGAATTCCCATATTATTATTTTAATAATATAATAATGCACCATTCAAGTACACAAGATCACAATGAAAATGAGACAGAAATCGAGAAAAGAAAAAACCATGCTTACAAGCTAATGACTATTAATACAATTGGCTACTTTTTTAATTATTAAATAAAAGGTAAGTTTTATTGAATGAAAAAAACTTTGGATCATTATAAGTTTACATTGTTTTGAATTTTTAATTTTTTACCAAAGTTTATTTGATTTTAGATTTGTTAATTAGTAAAAATATACATAAATATAAATTTTTATCTACATGCTAAATAAAAATAAATAAATAAACATTCTAAATATATAAAATTATTAGTGCTTCAATCATATGGAAATAAATTTAATATATAAATTTTATCGATAAAAAAAAAACTTTGATTTTATTGTTTTGAACTTTTATTTTCTTATTAACCACCCTTTTAGTCTCCGGGCGGAATGGCATGGCACGGAAATAGATGGCATAAAAAACCTTATCCTTATACCTTACTTAATGTGGTGTTTACTTACTACCTGCCCACCTAGAAACCTATACCTGTTTGAGCTATACCACGAACTTAATGAAGAAGCAAGAGGTACCGCTATAGATCCGGACGGAATAGCATGGTGGCATAGAGCATGATACAACCTCCTCACCCTTATACCCCTTACTGATGTTTTACTATATGCACCACATGGATTAATGATTGTAAGTCTTTTTTAAATTTAAATTTGTTAATTAGTAAAAATATAAATATAAATAAAATATCAATTTTTAAATTTAAGATAAAAAATAATAAAAAAATTATTTCAAATATATGAAATTACTACTTCAACTATAAGAAAAAAAATTATAAAATTATAGATAAAAACATTACATATAAAAGTGAACTAAAAATACCACTATTAATAAGATAAAAAGGTATCTAATTTTAGTTTTATTCTATTTACAATATGAAATTTAACAAAATTATATCAAAGGAGCATTTTCATTTATAACCATATTTATGAGGGCGATAAATACTCAGCTTACTGCAGAGCATTCAATGCATCTGCAGCAGGCATGCTAACCCTTGGATTGGTAACAGTTTTAATCGGAGGGTCAGCATGCCTGTTGCAGATGCATTGAATGCTCTGCAACAGGCTATGTATTTATCGCCATTTATGAGACCTCTTGGTAACTTTCTAATTATTTTGACGGCTATCACTTATGGCGATCTAATTGGTTATTTTGTTATGAATTGATGTACAATCTTAATATTCAGTTCTAATATAATAGAGTCTAGACCACACAAATTTTAATGAGGATACATTTCATTTATTATGCATTTCAAACCAATATGATGTGGTCAAAACATGGATATGGAGACCAAATGCATGATTATGATCACTTGATCTAACCTTGGGATTAAGGAAAATTAGTTATAAAGATGTATTTCCATTATTTTTTATTCAACCATTAATCAAATAAATTTGGTAAATATCGGTCATTGAACATTTTATAGTGAAGTTCTTTAAATTCCTTCATGATGGGTGTCATCTCGCTTTGGCCACAAGTGGGAGCATTGAACATAGGGTCTAATTGCATGTGGGTAAGGACTCGTGGGATGGCAAGTGGCCAGTCCCGCGAACCAATGATCCTCAAATTTGCATAAAGCATCATAGTATATCTATGCATCATGTACAACTCTCATCTTGCTTTCGGCGTTCAAATTTCAACTCTTCCCAACCCTTCCAAAGGGTTCTAGCCCTTCCTAGAAGTGTAAAGTTAAAATTGTCCTTCAAAAAAAATTTAAAATTTGAATTTTACCTTTCCAATTAAGAAGGACATAATTTATATCAACATTTCAAAAGAAGGATAACATTAGAAATTACCCATCGATATAAATTTCTCAAGATGTTGAAATTCCTATGCTGTAAAGTTTGACTCTGTCATTCAAAATATTGGAAATATCATAAGTTATAATCTCTCACTCACTCGCGTCATGCACTCACTACTTAGCTATGTAATATGACGAGTGATGGTTGACAACTACGAGGCACTAGCCACAAGGATGTGACTCCTCCTAAGTCACTTGGGGCTACAATCTAAGGTGTGACATGTGTTAGTGACTGCAGTTGTAACAATATTGAACAACCACTAGTCGTCCAAAACGAGCCCAAAACTTTGTCCCCACTACCTATGTGAAGTTGGGTACCAATGTCCACCTGTTTTTCATCAAAATGAAATTCAAATGGCAAGTTTGATGAGTCCTCCTATACAAGACTGTGTTTCTAGCATGAATATCATGGAATCACGACAACTATATAAACAACACTAAATTTCATGCAACTACAAATATTGGAATGCAGCTAAGATCACGAACTGTGCGGAGGTTGATTTATGCAATGATATAGAGAAGTGTCACTGGGCACACAATATGGAGAAACAATTAGTTAGAAAAAACATTTGGACCAAAGCACCACAATGGTTATTCATAAAATTAAGAAGAAAAAAAAAACTTTTGTCTCATTGAAGGATAGTCTTTAATTTGATGGGTGGCATGATCATGATGTAATCTCCCATTGTCTTTCCAAACATTTGTGGTTTATCACAACATTTGTCCTCAGCACTCGCCAGCAATATACGTATAAAATTACATGTATTTGCATTCTCTTATCTTTAAATCGTCACCTCATAGTCATAACTAAGGATTATTATGCATGCACATCCTCACCTCATGGTCATAACTAAGGATTATTATGCACACACATCCTCACTTTATAATATCAATTGGGTCAAGGCGCAGAGACAACCATAAAATATCAAATGTTTCAAGACGCAAAGAGTAAGAGACAACTATAAGTAAGCTTTTATTTTACCATATAAGTCGTTAATTGACATTATCAACTAAGATGTGACACTTGGATTGTTGTTATATTCTCATCACCCTTACCAATGTGATTGCAAGGCATTCCTTGAAGGTGAAGTCCATAATTTTACGTCTTCTTTCTCATTCTCGCGCCTTTTGGTAAGACAACAAGGAGGGTAGTGGCCCGCATCAACATGGAAAATGGTTTCGACATAGAGGTAGATACATTAATTTTTTTCATTAAATAACTTAAATTTCCTACATGTGATGACCAATTCACCGAATTATGGATTGGTACAAAACAAAACAAATTTTAGATCCTCGAGCTATTAATTACTCACACCTAGAACTTTCTCAAATCCAACCATTAGCAAACTTGGTTTGGTGTTCATGTTCAATTTAAATGACACATTGTCGAGACTCAAACATACAATGAATTGCAAGGTTCCAGTTGACTTAGGCTTGATTCCATTGCCCCTCCATCCCATACATGTATGCTATCACGACAAGAGTTGAACAACAAAATTGGATGCCCTGACCTCGATGATGCTAAAGTTGCTAGCTTGTTTGGTATGTAGGATTTTTTTTTAAATGTTTTTTGCATTGCATGTATGGTTTTTTCTTAGGCACCCAATGTCCATCATTCCTACATCTCTCAAGCTTGGATGGCTACCCTCTCTCCAGTTTGAATTAAGTTTTTGGTTGGTTTTATAAGTATTTTTTGGTTGTAGGATTATTATAACCTCGTTTTAGTTCCTTCCTTTTGTAAATAGTTAACAGTAAGTAATTCGCTCATTGGTTTAAGTCTATATCTAGTTATAATGTCCTGCACTATGCATAAGATCACGCAGATGTTGCAATATGGTTATTGCATAGTCTGAGTAGTTTTTCTGTATAATGAAGTGTGCCTCAACTCAAAAAAAATACAATAGAATAGTTGTTATGTTACTGAACTGTAAAATTAATTTTACATATATGTCAAATTAATGCATTAAAATTAGGTTTTATTGAAAATATATCATTTTTTCATGTAGATATTAAGGGGTGTTCAATTGTTCAAAATTGTTAAAATTTGAAAGGGTAATATTTGTTTTTTGCATTTTTTGGAATAAAGGGTTTAGCTAATTTATAGTTATCAATTGAAGTACAATTATTTATATTTCACTTCATCTTTGAAGGGCACCAAAAATAAATACCCTTCCAATTAAAATTAAGACCCACCCTTCAAATTTGATCACTACTTTCGAGTATGCAGTATTGTGCCCTGTTGCTCTTCTCGTGTGAGCTTTCATGGCTCTCATGGTTTTACAAGCCCACCCGATTCATGATGGGAAGGTGGTAATCTTAGTATGAAGTTTCTTTTTGGGGAAGATTTAGTTGGTGCACCCCTTGGTTTGTTGTTGTTCTTCTCTAGGATGGGCTACAACCTTGGATTGATCTCCCTCCTATGTAGTTGCTTGCCCTTTTCTGGTATGGGGTTCGGTTCCCTCAGGCTCACCTCTCGGGTTACAGGATGGTGTGTCGTAAGGTCACCAAAAAGAAAATGTCATAGTTGTTATAGCTGATTTTACCACACCAGGTGAATCACACTTGTATGGCCTTCCCCTGTCCCTCTGCAGACTCCTTAGACCCCTTGGACCATTTTTTGTCCTTTGATGTTTCCTAGACCATCCCTATAAACATGTGAAAATTGCTATATGCAACTTTTAAACCCTTATCGCATATATACGCGGGTTTGACCCCTAAAACCGTGTACATCGAGATGTGTACAAAATACAAATCCTTTTGGAGTTTTCCTTGACATGGATCCGGCTCACTTGTCTCCTGGCCTTCCATATGCCTTGAGATCGCTCGGATTCGACCTTTCATTACCCCATTGAAAATATATATAAGGAACTCTTTGGGTACATTGAAGGCATAAGAGAATTGAGAGCAAAGAAACTATAGTCCATTGTTTCCGGAACTTGTGCTTGAGTCTGCATCCCTTTGTCCCTTGGAGCACTTTGGTGTTCTTCCCAAGCTTGCCTTTTGCTTGTGAGCTTGCTATCGAGAGATGGAGGATTGGGGTGGTATAGGCCCAAATGGGGGATTCAGTTTCTCTGATTCACAGACATGCCGACAGAGGTTGTATTCATTGTAATCTCTGATTTTATATTAATAGAAATATCTTTTCCTGTCCAATAATGTATGTTTGAATGAATATTTTATCCATGGATGATTTCAAATGCCTATATGTTGTTGATTATATATGCTAGAGTAGATCTAACACCAATATATAGTATGATTTTCTTGTTTACTTATTGTTGAGGAAGTGATTCATCAATTCAAGCTGAAGTTGGAAAGCTCAACGGGGATCTACTTCAACCGTCTGGAATAAGGTACGAGGTCTGATCCTTTAGTGTTAGATATTTGATTTCTCTTGCATATTGGAAAGGATTGATTTCTGGATTCAAGCTATATGTTGTGGTACCCCAAGCCATAGGAATTTCTCTCCGTAACAGAATTGGCAACTCCGCTGGGGAGTTCCTAGTAGTTGTCCTTTGGGGGTTTTCTATCGGCATTCAATGAATTTGAATTGCTCTTTTTTCTCTATTTCTGTGTCGGGTCTGGGGGCATGTTTTCCTGGTAGTGTCTGATTGGTGTGAAGTTTGTCTCAACTTATCTGTTTGCCTTTATTTTTATGCACCTTTCTTCCTATACGCGATTTTTTAACTCACAGTCACGTATATACGTGGGTTTCACTGCTATATCTGCGTACACACGCGGGTTTACTACGAATAGTCACGTATGCCCTTAGTTTTGCCTTCTAGAGGAAGATTGATTGTTGATGGGTGAATTTGGATAATTGTTGAGTCTCCTTTGATACTGCTAGAGTCTGTATACACCTCTGTTTCTGACCAGAGACGTTTTTTTTAGGGTAAATTTTCTTTTTTGAAGAATGTTCTTGTCATTGCATTTTCGATTTTTTGTTTTGGGATTAGTGCATTAGATTTCTTTTACTTTAGTACTTTGCTTGAGTGTGTTTGCAGAGTCTGGGGGTTGTAGAACCACTATTTTGCTTTAGTATCTTATTTTTATTTCAAAAAATCCAAAAATATTTTATTATCATTATGTATTGCATCTTGCATTTTGCATAGGACTTGCACTAGATTTGCTTTGAAGTATTAGTCAGGATTTCATATAGGAAAGCTTACATTTATCATTCGAAGAAAATTGTGCATTTCACGTAGTAACATACCCTATTTTTCATGGACACAATGCATTTGCATTGATTGTTAGGTGTGAATTTTGCTTCATGTTGTGTCATAACGCCATTAGTTGCACGACCATCTACCTCTTTTGAGTAATAAAGCCAATTAAAATTAACTACACTATTTTATTTGATAGGGTTCCCCAACAAGATTAGGTTTTAGGGTCTTGGAATAATTCATTGTGAGTAAATTCTCCAAGACCACTAAACAACAACATGTATGTGTCTGTCCAAGTGAGAGTGTGAAATTCCTTGGTATAACCAGTGTTTCGCAGGATCCTCCTCTCAAAAGGGAGTTAAGCATGAGGCAGTGTGAGCGGTTATTGATTGGGATGACCCCTAGTCATAATTGAGTAGCACCAGAGATATTTCCAGGATCGTATTCGTATATGGGGGCTCTTTTGAGAGTTTCGGGCTTTGCTACCCTACCCATACGGTCAATCCCGCCTGCGACTGTCCGCCTGAGCATTGATTATATTGAGGTGACCTTAGTTTCCTTACCTAGGATATCAAGGGGGTACTCTGCAGGGGTTATTCTGCAGGTGTCCCGGCCAGGTTGGGGCCAAACAGCACAGTCACTTTATGCGTTGAAGCTGAGGACCACAATAATTGGTTACGTACCTCCGCTTGCTATGTATGGGAGTCTCAAGCCTCTCCTAGGTGAGACATACCTACTTCATTCGAGAGCTCATTTATCTTACCCTTGATTGCTTGTGTTTGGATTTAGATTTTATTGGTGTATCCTCTGCGCATGTTAGCTTGCCTAGGGTTTGTGTAGTTAGAGAGTCTTTTTACATTTTTTGAGTCATTGTGGATTTGGGTACGGCTCCTCGCCATTCTCTTCGTTTAGCAGGACTTCCACCTTCTACATCTCCTCCTCCTTTGGGAGAGAGAAACAGACGATCTAGGTGAACTACTTTGCACATTGATTCACACACGATGGGAGACCATGTAGAAGGTATTCCTGAACCACCTTCTCCCATTCAAGTGGAAGATGGGGAGTTTACTCCTACTTATGATCCTTCACCTGATTTGATTGAGTTAAGTCCTGTAATTTTTGAGATAGGTACTTTTCATGATAGACCTACTTACTCTAGTGTTGATCCCCATCGACGCATCGCCGGTATGGAATGTCGGAAGATGATGAGACTCATTTTGAACCCGCGAGCACTAGTTATGGTAGTTATGGTATGTCTGGTTTTACCACACATGATTTGGCATTTCATGTTGAGTCTGAGTTTGAGCGTAACAGTACGCCTAGGGGCACTCTCATTCCTTAGCATGTGGAGAGGTTTGGGATCACAAGTCATATTGCACCTTCCATCCTGGCGATGGAAGCTACATCACATATTCCTGCTAGGCCTAGGGTTAGTGATCCTATTAGGATACTAGATCCAAGACGAGTGACTATAGGGAACAACACATACATAATTTCACAGGTCCCTTCGTCCTTTGTCCCTAGTTCTTCGAATGTTCACCCTCCACCTCATTCACATGGTCCTTCGGGCCGGAATGTTGCTACGAGTCATGTCCGTGCTGCTGTTACTCGACCAGTTGTGTCTCAGGTTCAAGTACCGCCCATTGTTTCGGGATGTCGTGTTCATACTTCTAGAGGTCATGTTACTACTTCTGAAGCATATATTCCTATTTCCAGAATGTATATTCCTACTTCCGTAATGTATATTCCTATTCCGGAGCATATATTCCTACTTATGGAGTGTCTCATGGGACCTCTCATGCGATGACTTATGGACCTTATTATGGGATGCAGTATGGACAGGGTTCTTCACCTTATGGGTACAGGTATCAACAACCCGCTTACTCTCCAAATTACGGCTTTGTAGCCCAGAATAGTCAAGGTACACCACACTATGGTGCTTCCATGCCACCCTACACGGGTCAAACGGGAGGAGGGCACTATGGCCAAGGCCATGGTGGTTATGGTAATCAGACCTATGTGAATCAGAACTATTAGGGAGCGGTCCATCAACCTACTCATCCTAGGCTCCCTTTCCTCGCAACACTAAATCTTCCTGACTTGTCGAGATTGACGAATGATCCTCTATCTCATGACCCAGCTTGGTCGACTGTCCCTACTAAGCTTCCCTCGGATATACCCAAATTCAAGGGCAAACTGGGAGAGGATTCGAGCGAACATGTTACTACCTTTCACCTATGGTGCTCTTCAAATTCCTTACACCAAGATTCGATCCGTTTAAGGTTGTTTCAATGCACCCTTACAGGGCCTGCCGCGAAATGGTATATAGAGTTACCTAGGGGGGAATTCGCTTTGTTCGATGACCTAGCGATGACTTTTCTTAACCACTTCCAGCTACCAGTGCGTTATGAAGTTGGTACGAAACTCTTGTCAACATTTTAGCAGGATAAAGCCACACATATCTCAGACCATATCCAAGAGTGGCGTAGACGGAAGAGGTTGATTAAAGCCTTTATACCACTGGAATTCCTCCTCGAATGGTTCCTTAAGTCGTTATTGCCTTATATAGCGAAGGATGTTTCTACATCCAGAGTGCAAAATGAGGAACAAGCCATTTTTAGGGCGCAGGAACTGGATTTGATTTATGCTCAATCCGGTTTGTTATATGAGATCATTCCCAATGCTCCACGTTGTAGTTTCGACCCCAAAGTTAAACCTGGACCACATGCCGATGGCATTGTTAGTTGTGCGAGTGCTAAACCTGCAGATTCAGTTGTGAAATAGGTCAGTCAATTGTCAATCAACCAATCTGCTTCGGGACAAGCCACGGCTTCGTCTCAACCCACCCAAACGGCGAATGTGCTTTCGGTGCAGTCGTTGGACCAGAAGGGTAACCAGCAACCCAGAAGGAATAAAAAGAAGGCTAAGAACAATCGTAAGGGTGGGAATAGGAATGAAAATGCTAATACTAATGACAAGAACGCTCGTAATGCTGGGAGGGACAAGCAATCTAAACGTAAGGTTAAATTTCCTTGTAAGTTGTGTAAGGATGATCACCTCACTTACTTGTGCCCTCGTATCGATGAAGCCTCGAGATTCTTAGTGCAGGGCCCAGCTGTGCTGACTAACCCTTTGCCTCACAATCAAAACATGAACTCGAGGACCCATGATCAGTATAGTGGTGATCAAGATACGCCGGAGGGTAGTGGTCATGGTTGCATTAACATGGTGCGTGCTACGAAGGTTGTGACCCGTGCGAACAACTATGGTTCATGACAACCCAACCCAGGAAAGGAACCTGATCCACCAGGAACTCCTTTGCGTATTGAAAAACCTATGGATAAACCTGAAGTTGCACCTCGCATTCCTAAGGGAGTCCTTAAGCGTTCGGGGCACAATCCTAATGGTCAAGCCACCCAGAACTATTTTGTTGTTGAGGATTTGGGCCACAATCCTTGTGCGATGTCTGCACTAGAAGTACTTCAGAGTTGTCCTTCGCAAAGGAAGCCTTTGCTTTCTTCCCTTGGTGTGAATGATGATAATTCTTCCTCTGTGATTAAATTTGAAACCGCAGGACTTCAGCCTCGCTTGCCTTACTATGTGTCTCTTTTGACTCATGTATAATGTCTTAACATGACCGTCAAGTGCATTGTGATTGACGAAGGCACTGTTACTTCTGTGATGTCTTTATCATGTTGGAAGGGTTTAGGTTCCCCTGAGTTGTCTAAGTCCGGTACCATGTTAATTGCGTTTGATGGGAGATCATTTAGGCCGCACGAGATCCTTCCTTCCCTTAAGGTCCGTTTGGGAGGGAAGACTGTTGCGATAGAGGTTGAGGTGGTTGATGCGCCCCTTGACTACAATCTCTTGCTGGGTAGAAATTGGATGTACAGTATGCAAGCCGTAGCTTCTTCACTATTTCGCGTTGTATGCTTTCCATTTAATGGGAAGATAGTTACGATTGATCAAACATCATTCAAGAATTCGTCAGTTACTGCATCTTTGGGAGCTTCGATCCCGATTGTAGAGCACTCTCAGCTGGCAACTGGGAGTGTGGGTGTGGGCATGTATCCATCCCTCATGGGAAGCTTTAGTTGTACTGCACCTGTTTTTATGATAGGCTCTAGTTCCGGTGAGGCTTCGACATCTGTGAGATCGGTGTCTTTTCTCACGAGTCATATGGAAGATCCTTGGATTCTTCCTACACCGAATACTTCGAGTGAGCCCATCGTGACAGACATGTCGTTGCCTTAAACTATGGTAGCTTATCAAGCTAATATTGGGTGTGTTGCAGAGCCTAGTCCTTCCTCTTTGTGGACGGAGGAGGAGGACCCATATGTGTTTCCTGCATGGGCAGTTCAGTCTCCTCATGTGCATGACTGCCTTGATAGTGTTTTTCCTTCAGATGAAGCGATTATTGAGGCCATGTCAGGGGTTGAGCCACCTTGGGAAGAGTTGCATCATAGATCTTATTTTCTTCTCGAGCTTGACCGCTTGGAGCATGAGGACTTTAGGGAGGTTCTTAGTGAGAGAATTGGTAGTCCCATGGTTCCATTAAGCTCTCCTAGTCCGATGGCTGACGGGAACATGGAAAATATATCTCCAACGATTCCTATCAATATCTCTCGCGATCCTGGCAGGATAGAGAATGTCTATATTGGGGCATAATGTTCCCATGATGAGATTCAAGAATACACCGAGTTGTTTAAAGAATTTCGTGATATCTTTGCTTGGTCTTACGATGAAATGCTAGGTATCAACCGTCGCATTGTTGAACATGAGATTAATACTTATCCTAATGCTAAGCCTATTCGACAATTCTTGCGTGCAGTGAATCCTAGGAAAGCACCCGCAATTAAGGCAGAGATAGAAAAACTGTTGAAAGCCGATTTTATCTATCCCATTCCCTCGGCGGAGTGGGTTTCAAATCTTGTTTCGGTTGATAAGAAGCAGGGAGCTATCCGTATATGTACTGATTTTTGTGATTTGAATCGTGCCTGTCCTAAGGACAATTTCCCCACACCATTTATTGATCAGATTTTGGATGTGTGTGCGGGTAGCGAGGTTTTTTCCTAGCTTTTCTAAATACAATCAGATACAAATTAAACCTGAGGACCAACATAAGACTGCATTTATTTGTCCTTGGGGAACCTTTGCATATTGGAAAATGCCTTTTGGCCTTAAGAACGCCGGAGCTACTTTTCAGCGGGCTATGACCTTGATCTTATACAATCTCAAATCGATTATCGAAGTGTTTTTGGATGACCTTCCTGCTCATTCTCGTATGATAATGTGTCATTCCTATCCTTTGAGATTAGTATTCGAAAGGTGTCGCCATTATTTGGTCAGGTTAAACCCTCACAAGTGCATCTTTTGTGTGAAGTCTGGTCGCTTATTAGGATTCATTGTTTCTAAAGAGGGTATAAGAGTCGGCCCTTTAAAGGTTGAGGCAATACTTCAGTTGTCTCCCTCGAAAAACATTCGACATCTTAAATGTTTGCAAGGCATGGCAAACTTCTTACGGAGATTCGTTGTCAATTTCGCCAATTTGACTAGAGGCTTTATGCGTCTTTTGAAGAAGGACACCACCTTTTTTTGGGACGAGTGAGCCCAAAAGTCCTTTGATGCGCTCAACCAAGCCCTAGCATCGGCCCCGA